>BGPR01033961.1:0-16715 GCA_013235015.1 Araneus ventricosus
CCTGCCTATATTTATTTATTTTATTGACTTTTAGTGAGAAAAATCGATGAATTTTTTTTTAAAATTCGAGTTTAGTTCTAAAGTTTGGAATATCTCCAACACCTTTCGAGGTATTAAAAGTATCCTAGTTCATAACACAGATAAGCATGCTAGTATATACTGTGCAAATTGACTGAAATATATTCAATAAACTCTCTTATAGGAGGTTTGGAGTGCAAATTTTCACTAAAATTTTGCTAAAAATTGCCTATAATTTGAAAGTGAATGAAATTTCCAATGAACATTGCAGAATTCTCAGTTTTATAACTAATTTTAATTAAAAACATGAATGTTTCATTAAACATTTAAAATTTGAAAAAAAGTGTCTGAAGGTAGTCATACTTAAATAGTGATAACGTTTAAAAAAAATAAAAAATTTTCTTACTATTTCAATTTGAATAATATAAATATATCTTGACCATATTCAAATAAAAATAAAATTTTAAAGCACGCTGTTATTAGTGAACTAAAAAGTAAAAAAGAAAAACATTTTTTTATCAAAAATATGGGGGTCAAACCCCCCCCCCCCCCAGCCCCGCCCCGGGGGGGGGGGCTGGAAACAATACCATAAAGAAATTTAGCTTCACTGAATATCACAAAAAAGAGTCCTAAATATTAATTAAAAATTCAGATACATTATGACTGTATTTAAAATTTAAATTTATTTACAGTATTTCAAAGAGTAACTCTTGCTTTTCGATTTTAATTTTCACCTCCAGATTTTTGATGAAATTATAGGCTTCAGGGTTCTTGGCAGAACTCCATCAAAGATACGCCGTGTATGTGGGACTGGTACATGTTAAATCGGGTACCGCGTGTCTAAATCATTTCATTAGTGTGACGTGAAAATTAGGATAGTGGGGTAGCGGTTTAGATGCCGTTCTCGTCATCTTCGTGATTCGTCCTAAAATAACCTTCGTGTAGCTCCAAAACGGGTCTTTAATAAAACCAAACTAGAAGGCTTAGAACTGCTTTTGTAAATTTTCTTGCATGCAGTTTGATATAGTCTCATAAATATCATTAGCATCATTACGTAAGTATCAGTTGCTCAAAATATGTAGAATTCCTATCGAGATATTAGTCAAGTGTTTAGCATTCGTTGTAATTAAATACTTACTAATAAAAAATAATAAACTAATGAATCTTTAAATATATATATATATATACTTTGCCATGAAGATCAACTGTTTTTGTCAAAAATGTGCAAGCCAAATATAACGCGACTTTTTTAACTAACTGAATTCTAGAATTTGTGTAGTATAAGATTAACATGTGTGTATGAGATACACACAACCGATATTTTCATTTATCGTAGAAATTAGATTAAATTCAACTAATGGATCAATATCTCTCCAAAATGTTTCAGCAACAGTACAATCAGGAAAACTGATCTCAAGGGGCCTGATTAATGACAGGTAAAAAATGGGCACACAGGCTTGTCCTTTCACCATGTCGGCAAAACTCAGTTTGACATGCTTCAACATAAAGTTTTATGCTGCTTCTCAGGTTGTTGGTCCATTGCCAATAAGCACATATAATAATACAGAGAAGATTAAATTAGTGCCACGTGTCTGAGAGACATCGCCTGCGGGTTAAAACCACAGAAATTAAGAGCTTCAGCAGTTAATTCACTTAAAAGCAAACCTCGTTCTAATGTTCTAAGAAAACTTTCGTGCTTTCGAAGATGTGTTGGGGAACAAACTCGGACAAAGTTGGTTCTTTTTAATGCGTAAGAACAAAACACAGACAAATTTATATATAAAAAATTCCTGTCGGCAAGTCAGGAGGCAAAAGTATATTCCTTTTGTCCGGAGATATAAGGAAAAAAAGATCCCCCTTCCCTGCCATTTACTCTTCGAATTTCATAAAGGTTGGAACTAAGAGGATGGAAGAGAATGCAACGGATGAGAGCTTCCCAACAAGGAGTCACGTGCATAATTTAAAATTTTCGACGTAATGAATAATTACTAAGTTACCCTTAAAATCTATTTTAAAAAAGGAAAATGTAGAAGAAATTTAAAAAATAACCCAGTCTTACAGACTTTATAGAGGATCAGCTGTAGTCAGGGGTTCAAAATGGGACCTTTTTCTGTGAGAGACCTGATTTTCGTCCAAAAATTGACCCCTCGTGTCCCGAAAAATCTCAAGAGAAATAATAGACATTGGAAATACTACCCGAAAATAAAACTCAGACACAGCAAGACAACTACACCAATACAATTTTGTTTCAAAATGAAATTTTTAGATTAAAAATTAGCAGCCATCGGGCATTAATTTACCATCATTATAACAAAGTATACTACTATAATTCGCAAATGAAAACAGGATTCAAATTACCTCTCCAGCCGAAAAACAAGAAAATGGCTACCCACAGATAAATTCCAAAATTTCCCTTCTAATTCCCAAGAGACGGTTCATCTTTGTCTTTTCAAAATAACAGAAACAATCCCCATTAACTCTCAGTAGCAATAACCATCCAGGCCGAAGGTATAGTTTTCATACTGGTATCTGATATAAAAGTAGACATGTTTATTCTTCCACAGCACGAAGGAATAACTTAACTATACCCTTTCTGACACACCTACAATATTGGACTGACCCGAAGATATAGTCTTCATATTGGGTTCTGATATAAATTTATTTATTCTTCCAAAATACGGAAAAATAGCCTAATGCCACCCTTTTTTGACACACTCGCAATATTGGGTTGAATGAAATCAGTTCCCCCCAATCTCTTAAGTCCCGTCCCTCTTGAAATTCGTCTCGCATCACCGGAGACCGGGACGTGTCCCAGGTATGAAAAATCGGGATCGATGCGAATCTTGACATTCAAGAAATATGTTTTCCCTTCCTTTCTGTTTGTCTTCTTTTCCGCCTTGGCGCCGCACATTGTAAGTGGTCAATCGAAAAACGTGATTTTTCAATCTAAACACGAAGCGATGGATTCGGGTCAAATGGTTTTCTTACCAGCATCTGTGATATAAGTTATATCTGACGGACGCTTCAAATCTTCTTTGTGCGTAGTAATAGCTTTTAAGCTTTCACTCTTTCGCGTATCTGATGAAATGTTACTGTGATCAAAGTATGGCTTTGTCCAAATATTACTATTACAATAATATGTTTGCAGACAAATTGTACTTATGTGTTGCTTCTACTTTGTATTTCTAATTTGATTCAACACATTTTTGAATTATTTTCTTTCTATCGGAAGTATCTATCTTTGTTAAATGCAAGTTTTAAAGAATATATTACCACTCAAATATTTAAAATTCAAATCAAAACAATGTAGCCATCTCTCTCCTTTATTGAAGAGCGAAAATGACTACTCATCAAATTTGGTGGTTTTCTAAATTTCTTTTAAGCTTCGGAAATAATCAGTTTTCTTCTGGTGAGCTTTAGCCCTTTCTCAGATCGTGATTGGTGAAGAATATACACTCATCTCTATCACGTACTCCAATAATCGACTCGGTAGTTTGAATAAAGAAACGAATCTAAAAGCTGTTTTCTCGGAGAAATAAAAAAAAATATTTTTCTTATTTATTGTTTTATATTCAAATTTTTATATGAGATTTTTTACATCAGTGATTTACTTAGGGTTTTTCTTTTCACATTTAACAATGAACCTCTATAAACAGCGGTGTAGTGGAGCCGGAACGCCGAGAAATAAATCACGAGAATTTTACAAGAAATGAATCCGAAAAAAATTGTGCAATACCTTCTTAAAACAGCGCGATCTTCGTCTTTTTCTTATCCTCAAAAATATGATTGCTGTCTCAAATTAATAAAAGAATTAAGCCATTGGAGAACAATGGAGAGAATGTGTGATTTATATAATTTCATCACATACATTGTTTCATTATGACATTTTATTATTTTACAATTCCAGTACCTACAGTACCGGTCCAAAAAGTGTCAAGTTCATGTTTTTTTGGCTCTAATTTACCCAAAAGTGAAACTTTTTTGCTGAAATTGTCACACAATGTGTATTTTTAGGTATTTGTTTGGTGCATAAACCAATGATAATTCAAACGGAAAAAATGATTGAAATTAACAATTGAATTAACAATTATTTCATGCAAAATAAGCAAAATTTAACAATAAGTTGAAGTTTGTTGAAATTATACAAAATCGCCATGATCGATGAAAATATGAACAATGACATATTAATACTTGGTGGCAAACCCCTTGGCATTAATAACAGCTTGGCACCTACGAGGCATAGAGTCAAGAAAAGTTTGGATGAAGGAGAGAGGATCTTCTTCCATTCTTCCTCAAATTGGGATAACTTTTCATCGGCATTCCTTGCATTTCTTCCTACAAGACGACGCTCCAGCTCAGCCCATACCCCTCGATAATCTTAAGGTCTGGGGATTGGCTTGGACAGTCAAGGAGGATCACATGACGGCATGGGAACCAGTTCTGGATGTGCTGGGATCAGTGCTTCGATTATTATCCTGTTGGAAAATGAAGCTACTGCCAAGAGAATTGCGTGAATACGGACGCAAGGTGTTCTCAAGGATGTCTTCATACTGAAACTTATCCATGATTCCCTGAATAAGCCTCAGAGGACCCATTCCAAGGCGAGAGATGCATCCCCAAACCGTGACATTTCCACCCCCATGCTTCATTGTTGGAATCTGGTACTTAGGGTCGAAACGAGTGCCTTGGGGACGACGAATCCACTGTATCCCATTCGTACCAAACAGCATGTATTTGAATTTCATCTCTCCAAAGGACATCTTCCCACTCTTTCTTGGTCCAGTCCTCGTGCGCCTTCGCCCATTCCACACGCGCCTTCTTCTTAGAGATCATCGGTTTCTTGACGGGGCGTTTTCCATTCAGTCCAGCTGCTTGAAGCCTACGTCTGATAGTTTTGGGTTTTGGGGATCACAAAGCTCGCATGCAATGTCTACAGCCGTCAGGCGGGGATGGACACGTGAAAAACATAAAATGTTCTTGCTGAAAAGACGAGACGTAGAACTAGGACGTCCGGACTTAGGAACCTTCGGCACTACTCCCTGATCAACCCATCTCTTCAAGAACTTCGACATTCAATTCTCCGATATATTGAATTGTTTCCCAAGTTCCAGAAGAGTCAGACCTTGAGCGCGTCCTTTAACTATGGCTTCCTGTTGCTGAATGGTCAAATTACGCATGCCACGACGAAAAACCATTATCAGCAAGAACAGAGGAAGTTTAATTAAGCAAAACGCTTATATAGGAACGTCCTAAAATAAAACTGGCAGATAAAAAAGACATCACTCCAAATGTTATGACAACACTGGAAGAAAATCTGTTCAAAAAACATGAACTTGACACTTTTTTGACCGGTGCTGTACATTTTAAATACGATGTCCTACTTACCCTCTCTATCACCCACTCTATTCTGCCCCTCAACTACCCTCACCTCACTGAACGATACCACCTATATAGAGCTTTCCGGCACTTCTTGATTTACCACTACATCACAGTCTGTATGATAACACGTGTTTTGCACACGTTGTGTAATGCTCATTTCAAAATGCTTAGCACTTTGGACGATTTTACTCCGGAAAGAGGTGACAGGCAATGAGTAAGATGAGCGCATTTCCAGAGTTTTTTAATAGGTCACACTAATTAAAATGTAAATATCTCCCCCTCCATTTCTCTCTTCACCCCTATTTCGAAAGGATGGAAAAAACCTACCGGGTTTTTTTCGGTTCTTTCTTTGTCCCGGTTATAACCGGTTACTTTTTTTAAATCCAATAACCGGGTAAAAAATCAGAGTGGAAGATAGGCTCGATTTTAGGTTCGATTAGACAAAAGTTTACTAAGTTATGAAGCTTTGAATTTCATCATCTTAGGCCAATCAACGATAACCTCTTCATCGAGGCGTCTGTTGGTTGGCGGATTACTAAAAGAGTCTTTATGAAAAGATAAATATTGGCCAATGGTTTGATTTGCTCTGAAAACAATATTAATAAAAATGTTTGTCTACAAACAGCGTATTTTTTGTTGTTTTTTTTATAAAAAAACCAAAACCCAGTTATTTCAAAAACCGGTTATTTTGAGTGGTTATAACCGCCAGGTTAAACTGGTGGAAAAACCTGAATAACCGCAAACCGGTAATCTTCGCAATAACCGCTTTCCCTGCTAAAAAAATCAATTCCGCATGCCAAAAAGCCCGGGAGGCTTCGGAATCCGAGAATCATCTATACGTTCCGATTTGTTGACGCTTGTGCCCTTCTTCAAACTGCTGATTCGATTGAGAACTGGACAGCATCTGGAGATTTCTGTGACAGCCCACAATAGACAGCTATAATATGAAATGTATTCTACTGCTTGGAGAATCTGCAGCTGTGTCCAATAACATTTGCCTGCTTATAGTCACGTGTGCTCCTGCCGAAAAGTGTGCTCCTGCCACAGAAAAGTTTTTGATAAAATTGTTTTCCTTCTGTCTCTGCAAAAGTATTTTAGAATATCACAGATGGTTCAAAGCAAGAGTAATCAAATTAAATATACTCCTTCGATAAACAATAAAGTTAAATTCGTCATTAACATAAAATCAGGCAAAAATTTGTAAATATAACAAAGTATTGCACGTTGAAGGGATTTGACAACGTATGGGTTGTAACTTGAAAATATGACGTGATCTCAGAATTAAAACTCTTCATCCAGAAGAAAAACAAAAGTAAGCAAAACTGTTTATAGAATATTTGTATTCCCCCAACCGCAAGATTTTACAGGAAATCTATACTTATAAAAGGCAATGTTTGTGTGCGTGTATGTGTCCGCGATGTCCAGACGAATCTATCGCACTTACAGCCATGAAATTTGGCACACAAGTAAGTCGTAATGGTGACTGAATGCACTTCGAAGCAGAAATTTTAAAATAAAATCTAGAAAAATTTTTATTTAATGTTTTCTGTTGTTTTGGGGGATTTTTCGCACTAATTTCTCAATACCATGATCTCGGATAAGTGTACGAAAAAAATAAATAGATACACCATCGAAAAGAGCCTTAATTTACTGAATTTTGAGAAATTTTTGAAAAATAGTCAGTTTTATGTAAATTTTTCATTCAGATTTCTTTAAATTCTGGCATCCGATGTTCTAATAACGCCATCATTTTGAATTTTTTTTTTCACCTTATAACTGGAACGTTTCTGTCGCATTTAAAACAAGAAAGGTTAAAACATATTTTTCCGGGTTTTTTTTAAATTAATTTTTCCCTGGTAAGTTCAAAGAGATTTTTCTCTAGCGAGCTGCCTCCCGCGAGAATTTCTCCGGAGCCTTCCCAGCATGCCTTGTTGTAATTTCATTGGCTGACGGTGCAGGGCGCAGGAGACGTCATAACCTTTAACTGAATGACTTCGATTATTATTATTTTCGGCAGTGCCTTAACGTGTTTATTTGTCTCATATACTTTGCTTGCTGTATAATAATCATCTCCACGTTGTAATTTTTTAATATTGTTTCGGATTAACGTACTCTGTACTGTTTTTCTACGTTTGAAATATCATTATCGCGAAGAAAAATAAGCGGGAAAATCAAGAATGTGTATCTTTTGTTTTCAAAACTTTTTCGTGTCATTATGGAAGGTTTTTTATTATTATTATTTTGTTGAAGCCCTTTTCCATTGGCAACGCCGTGAGCGTACTGCTTAGCCCAAAAATTAGCCCCCCCCCCCCTGTTGAAATATTCATTGTAGTGAAACTTCTCTAGAAAGGCCACCCTCCGTTCCAAGGAAAATTGGCCGCTCTAAAGGAATTTCATGTTTTTAAGCACAAAATACGTATTTAAACAAGACCTAATTCAAGTAATAACAGGCCATTTTTCCTGATGAAGCGAATTTAAGAACCGTCTAAAGAAAAAAGTACTTTATAATAATTAAAAAAAGTATTTTTAATTAGAAAAATGAATCCCGAACCTTTTGTCGGTAGTTGTTGGGGTATGGGCAATAATATCATTTGCTGATGGCCGCAGCCCATATCAATTACTTCTTTGTCAGAGTCCGATTCAGCGCTTGAAAGAGATAAATAAGCTCTTGAATACCCAGCCCTGTAGAGGCCGAAGTTCACTTTTCTCTTCACATTGAGAAAAGAATGATTAATTTCGATCTGATTTCCGGTGTTGTTCTTGAGTATATGAATTCTTTGTTCTGTCTTTCCTTCCTTTTTTCCTAATAAAAGATAAAGCTCTCTCCTACTAAAAATAAAGCTCAGTGGCCGTTAATGTTTATTTTAACATTATGTCTATCGGACAATTTCCGTGCCAAACCAAAATGGGCGTTGAAAGGGATGACCGCTATGCGGGAGTGATCGCTTTGAAACGTGTCACTATATTAATCGATTGTATATTGTATATACTCTGTCCCAAAACACCTGTCTAGTGGTCGCATTTCCATAATATCTCTCTTGTAGCTTCAGAAAAGGACGCTAAGTTACTATAGAATGTTAAGAAGTACTACGTAATGATAAAGTGATACGTGTCGCGGCAGGTCAACCATCCTCAGCTTGGTGCCGTGAGGAAGTTTGTGTAGTGAGTGCCGGTGCTGGTGTGCAATCATACCACAGTTCAAAATTACAAAACTCGTCCCTAATATCTCTCTTGTAGCTTCAGAAAAGGACGCTAAGTTACTACAGAATGTTAAGAAGTACTATGTAATGATAAAATGATACGTATCGCGGCGGGTCAACCATCCTCAGTTTCGTGTCTTGCGGAAGTTTGTGCAGTGGAGTGCTGGTACAAGTGTGCAATCATACCACAGTTCAAAACGACAAAACTCGTCCCTAATATCACTCTTGTAGCTTCAAAAAAGGACGCTAAGTTACTACAGAATGTTAAGCAGTATTATGTAATGATATTAAGTTCTAATTACTGTTACTAAGTAATGTCATTCAGTTACAGGTTATGACGTCTCCTGCGCTCTGCGCCGTCAGCCAATGAAATTGCAACAATGCATGCTAGGAAAGCTCCGGAGAAATTCTCGCGGGAGGAAGCTCGCTAGAGAAAAATCTCTTTGAACTCACCAGGGAAAAATTAATTTTAAAAAAACCCGGAAAATATGTTTTAACCGTTCTTGTTTTAAATCATTAATGTCATGCATTGATATGATTATATTAATTATTGTATAAGTGATACGTGTCGCGGTGGGTGAACCATCCTCAGTTTGGTGCCGTTCGGAAGCTTATGCAGCGGAGTGCCGGTACTGGCGAGCAATCTTAACATAGTTCAAAATTAAGAAATTTGTTTCTAATAGCTCTCTTGTAGCTTCAAAAAAAGAAGCTTCAATAGATTCGTAGGCAGTGCGGCATTCTGTCTTGTGGCTTTGAAAAAGGACGCTAATCTACTATAGAATGAATGTTAAGCAGTAATATCTAACGATACATTTGTTAGAAATAAAGATTTTTGATGAGTTTGATAATATTTATAACTGAGGCTATAACATAAAAGATTTTCTACATTGTATAACAAACCATTTTAAAATTACCTTAAATCCGTATATTGGCTCCATTTATATTTTCTCGCTGTATCTCTAAACTATATTTTATGAGAAAGGTTTTTCAGAAAACTAAAAATTAAAATGTAGCCTTCTTGCTTTATTAATGATTTTAGCACGGGAATATTTCTTTAAAAAGTATTAAATCGATGCAATCCTTCTAAAGAATAAAAGTTTTTCCCGTTGATAATAAAACATCGTTTTCATCTATACATAACTCAAAAGGAACATTTAATTTAATAAATAGTAGTTTTTGTAGCACGGAACTAAAAATATGATAAATCGTTATTAAATGAATTTGTTTTCATCCTTTCTACTCTTCTATAAAAGGTTACTCTTAAATATATTGAATATCATTGTACCTTGAAGAAAAGCTTCATTTAATATTCAAAATACAATTAATGGAAGGGAAAACTGCGGTTTAGAACTTCAGATAGCTAAAAGAATATTCGAAAGAAGTATGAAAAGATTTCTTGAAGAGTTCTTTGCGCTTTAAAGCGCCGCAATCAATGCAAAACTCATTCATTACATCTTTCATGTGAAAGAACAAAAATCTGAACAACCTCATTAATTTAATCTTATGTTATAACGCGATGTTAAATGGAATATTTGGAATTAATAACAATGAATGAAAATGTACTAACAAAGAAAGGAACATTTGTTTAAAGGAAATTCATTAAAACCTTTGAACAGAAACTAAATTTAAGATTTAATTTAAAAAAAGGGGAGTGAAGTACATTTTGAGCACGCTGTGGAGATTAACTTATATCAAATGAAAACGGAATGTAAATTCAATTGACCTCAATTCCTGTTCTTCCTTAGATGTCAAAAAGGGCATCACTTATTGTTTCGAGGCGTGTCATTTGGAAATTTTCACAGTATTTTAGAATTTATAAAGACGAAATAGTTTTAAAAGCTTCAATATGAAATTTATAAAGTGTTTAGTTTATAAATTTGGTTTGAATATCAAGAAACTGTCAATTGTCTATTAATTGACTGCTTAAAATTTAAAATATCATAAATTGACTTATTTAATAAAATAATTTTTACGTGTCTTTGATCTTAAATTTTGTAGTAATATGCTCGATCCTTTGGCTGAATAGGATCAATCCAAATGATGCCACAATCATAGGACGAATGGAACGCGCATGCTCAAGTAACATCTAACTTTACAATCTTTTACCCAGCACTGGGAAATCATGTAAGATACAAGTTCATAAGTCACATTTGTCCAAAATTAAACTAAGAAAACTGCAGAAAATTAGAAAAATTTCTCTTCTAAAATATGTTGAAAGCTTTTGGAACAAAATAATGCCAAAGCATTCCAAATGAAAAATATTAATAGAATAATATTCGAGATATTTTGGAAATCATGCAGCTTCTTCAAGCAAGACAAAAATTTAATTTTATTTAAATTTATCGAAGAACTGACAAACAAATTGTTTTATCATTATTAAATAGTTCAAATAGGTGAGAAAATATTATATTTATATCAGACAGAGCATGGATTTTGATAAAATCATGAACATTCCACACTTGCGAAGAGTCTAAGCAACTTAATAAAATCTGTTTATAAACAATAGTAAAATATTTCATATTTCTTTGAAAACAAGAACAAATATAAATAAATTTAAAATCTCAACCAATCTTATTTCCATGAATCTGTAAGGCCTCGAAATTCTGAAGTAGACAAACGATACTATCAAAACATAGAAATGTCTTTCCACAAGAAGTTTTACGAAGAAAATAAAATCTATATTTCGAAGATAAATTTCCCTCTGCTCTTCCTTACTCATTTTATTCCTTCCAGCAAAAAAAAGTATTTTTCTCAAAAGAATTCTAAGAAATTTCATTCGATACCAAAAAGACTCATCCGCCATTTTTGTATCTTCTGGTCCAATCATTACTTTCGTCGAATGTGTCGAAGTGGCAACAGTCAACAACATGGAATCACAGCAGTAAAAGGAAATCGTGCTGTTGCCACGAGGCGATTATTCGTATTTCATTACGCAAAAAGGCAAAATGGAAGTAGAGGATTCCGGATTTTATTCGAGTAAAATGTAAAAAGGACGAGAATTAGAGAGATCTACTTTTCAAAGTGGAAACGTGATTTGGTAGCAAAAGGCAAGAGAATAGTCCGCTGCTAGAGAAATGGAACGTCTATTTCTTTTGATCTGAAAGCGAACTCGAATCGTTATCATCATGATAATTGAAAAATATTATAACTTAGAAATTTTATATATTTTACTTATTGATTACAGGACCTTTTTGACTTACGACCAAGTCCCATTCCTATTTACAGGTTGAGTTTCAAATTCATATTTTACAACACTATTTTCAAAGCAACGGTTTATAAGAACATTAAACATGAAAAGAAAAAAAGTCGAAAGAATATTAGTGTGTGTGTGTGTGTGTGTGTGTGTGTGTGTGTTAGTAATTGAAGCAATGGCTGGTATTGGTAGTATTATTGTGTGGCGTATTATTGGTGTGTATTTATTGTGTGGTATTGCGTGCGCGCGGTAGTAATGTCTGCCGCGTGTTAATCAATCTGCTGCAGTAATATTGCGTACATCTGTGTGTGTATCAAATTTTGTAAAGCATTTTAATTAATTGGATAAAACATAGCAATCTTCTGTACATCTACTATAGCTTAACTAGAAGTGAGAAGAATCAAATAAAAACAAAAAGAAAAGCATTTTGTTCCACTACAAAAGCCTTTTCCTTTGGCATTCTCGAGCGAATCTTTGTTTACACAGTCTCTTTGCAAATACCAACAGTAATCTGCCATCATATGCATATCCAAACTTCCCCGGTATCGATCCTCCATTGTCTTTATATCCTGGTCCAGACGTTCGTGATATTCTTGACTAGCCAAATGTTTAGGGAAGCCATCTAAATTGCTGTACACACAAGTAATGAACCTTTATATTCATATTACAACCAAAATCTCTGGAGCTGTTAACCATGTTATTAATTAAACCAACATTGTTTCCAGCATTTTTGTTGCTCAGAAAATTTTTGACAACAAGGACATCTATGCTTTTCCCTCTGTCTCATTCGTAGAATCTACGAAATGAAGATCGTTTATGAGTTGTCTGAGTTGAAGACCATAAAAAAATTCCAGCTTTAAGTTTTATGCACTTATTCCAGGTATCTTATGTCCTACGTACACAAAGCAAAGGCTGTCCTGATCAAGAGCTTTCATGAACTGTTTCACTAACCAAAATCAAGCAGAGAAGGCAACATGATTTTGTCTCGTCCGACTAAGGTTTCATGAATAACAATTCTTTATGCAACAACCATGTTCTGCCTCGTAGATCACTCTTTTCTTACCAATGTATAATTTGGCTCTGCTATCCCATAGTGCAAGAGGCGCGGAATAATGTTATGATTTCAGGTGCGAGGACATGCTGTGGTGTCGAAGTCCAAGGTACAAGAAACAAGGATATTTGGGGCTATATATTTAGATTCTTGGGGCCTCCTTGCTGACCGAGGAGAATCATTTTTAAGATCACATAAATTACCCATTGATGTTCGTGAGACTTAATCCTCTATGCTGTCGTAACATTTTCTTTTCTCATTCATCGTATGATTTCGTGTGTAAAAACAGATACTAATAGTCTTTCGTCTTTTTTTCTTTTCATGTGATTCATCTGTTAGAGGAATAGCTTGTTCTTTAAAATTTTAAATATTTCATAATTCAGCTACTGATCGTTTTAAAATATCAAGACTAGAACTTTTTTGACGATTTTACTCCGGAAAGGGGTGACAGGTAATAAGTAAGATGAGCTCATTTCCGGAGTTTTTTGTTTTGTTACGCTAAATAAAATGCAAATATCTCACCCTCCATTTCTCACTTAACCCCTATTTTGGTGAAATCAACTCCGCCTGGCGCATGCGTAAAAGCGCATCCGAGAATCATCTATATTCTGAATCTCGAAAAGGAGAGCTGATAGGGAAAAACTATTTTCACATTTAAAACCAGCATACTAAGTATAATCAAAATTAGTTTAAAAATTCCAGACATCAGACACAAAAAAATATTTGGTTAGTCTGTGTTATTAATGTTTATAACTACGAGCTATAAATGGGCGCAGTCGCCATTTGGTACCAATTTTCATTTCATGAATTTCAGATACAGTAGTCGCCGCTTGTAGTGATCACCGATCGGTTGTACTGATCAAAACAGCGTGGAATGGACATCCCGTATCTTAAAACATAGAAAATCCGCCTGTTCTATTGATCAACAATCGCTTGAAATGATCAGTTTCAATGAGGTGACACTACTGAAGATGAGGAGAATGACGATGAAGAGGAGCTAGAAGAGAAACCACCATCAGTCTAAGAAACTCTGCAAGCACCTTTTACTTTAAGAAGATCAGTCTAATACCGCGTTGAATCTTTTGATGAACATTATTCATATGAACGGTTTATTCACCGACTATTTGAAAATTAGAGCAGGTTATATTCGCTAACGTGTTGCTAAGAAAGCTTCAAAAATTAATTGTATTGACGCGCCAACTGTTTTTGGCGTCTTGACGGGGTCGCCAAATGTAGAAGACAAAGATTGTTTACTTTTTGTCAGAAGCTTGTATGATCTGATCGGGTAATAACGCCTGTGAGCAAACGGCTCACAATTGTTATAATCAGGAATAAACAATTTCAAATGGAATTTGTGTGAAGAAGATTCTTGAATAATCATATTGGTCCGTCATAAACAAAATGTAAATGACTTTTTTCACTTCTGTACTTTGTATCGATTTTCTTTTCTTAATTACAGCGAATGAGTGCATACTATGTTGTGTGGTCTGCTTCTTTTACTATCCTTGACAGTGGCGTAGCTATGGTAAGTGGCACTCGGGGTAAGATATGGCTTTTTCTTCCCCATGCGTCATCAGTGGCTTAGTAAAGGTAAATGGCTGCTACTTTTTCACCCCCTTCATCATATTTGACTTTAATTGACTTTAAAAAGTGGCCTGAATGAACTAAAGTCTTGTTCCCATAAAGTCCCCTAAGAGTGGATCCCCGGCAGCTAGGCATCTGATCCTTGTATACCTATACATTTGTAATACTTTTAAGGGGAGTCAGTAACCGATATACTTTCAGAAATTCGATTTTTTTTTCATATATTTGAAATCTCCACTTCAAGGCCTTTCCAACGGTATAAATCTTTTGCTCGTGTTCATATTACAAGTAAGTTAAAATAAACTTTAAAAAATGTATACAGATTAATGTAACACAATTAGAAAATAAAATATTAATACTAAACTTAAAGGCATAAATCATTAAGAAGAAAATTACAATAAAATACAACCAAAGTTTCTGGAGCGCGCAAAATGCAGCAAGCAACTAAGAAAAAATTTAAATTTATTCATTATTCAATCTTAATTTCTAAAGAATTTTCATTTTGTTAGGTGTTTTTAATGTAACACAAGATTTTTAACCTTGAACTTGAATTATCTCAAAAAGATATTTTTGAAACTGCGTGTACCTTTTACACAAAATCTACTTCATATATGCTCTTGAAATTTTTACCACCTACTCTATACATGTAAATATATATACTGATGCGAAATTTTTTCTGATATTCCAAAAATATTTTTAATAGCGCTGATCTCGTGTTAGAACCCGCGGTTTTTGAAAAATTCATAGTGACATTCAGTTAAAAGAATTTTTTAAAAAGCCAAGCTATATGTAAAGGAAGGTACGTTATCTTTATACGGAGGTGAAATTCTTTCACCTCCGTATAAAGATAAATGTTTTCTTAAAATGTATAAAAAATTTCAAGCATGTATCTATAATAGATTGTGAGAAAATGTACATAAAAAATGGCCAATTTTACATTGGCGGTATAGGAGGTGCCTACCCTATTAGCACACGAATAACGAGGGATGCCTTCAGTGTAACGGGCAATGCCGAAATATTCTGATACGACTCCCCTTAGGCATTTTGGATATACAGTCGAGTCCCGATAATCCGAGTTGATCGGGACCGACACCAACTCGGATTACTGAAAACTCGGATTATGCGGACTGCATATTAAAATCGAAGAGTAAAATTCAGTTTTATATATGTGCATATAACTGAAAAATAGAGAGATCAAATAGCGAAAAAATAACGAGCACACAGATTTGTAAACATAAAAATGCATTTTAAGTAGCATCACACTTACTTGATTTAATGTTTTAAAAATGAATCTAAAGTTGTTTGTTTTTGAGCAGAAAGTCTCTTTCTTGCTGTGTTGTCTCGCAAGCTTTTCAAAAATGAAACGTTATGTGGTAAAGCATCTGGTTGCTGCTCAATATAGCGAAGGGCAACATCTAACGCTGCCGTGCCTTCTGCATGCGAAATTATCTTCTCTGTATCTTATCTTCTTTTCAATTTGATTATTAATGCAATTTATGCAATAAAATGTGATTATCACATGAATGTGTAGTTACTTTATAATCACCCTGTATTACCATTATATTTTAAAGCAACACGACGGCTATTTTGGAAGCGACCTCATAATTTTGAACCGCGGTCAGATGACGAGGAGGAGACCTGAGCTAGCACCCCCTCTCCAAACTTCAGCATCACACCAAATGAGTATCCGAGTGTTATTACTGCTCATTAATGACAAAAATGTCTATCGCCCTAAAAAATGTCTGTAATTGCATATAACTCGTCCAATTCAATACCTCAAACAGCACGACCTAAAACTTTTCCATGAGAAATATTTAAATTGTCTATTTTCAAATGTTCCGCAACTCTCTGTGACTCGTCATAAATATTAAATCAAACTGCCAATGTTCGTAGATTTCTCATTGGTAGTTATTTGATAAATATGATTTTACAAATTCAAAATATTCCCATGAATATGTTCCGAATTCCGTTTCCAAACTATTCTTGAAAGAAACAAATCGCATTATTTATCGTAGATATAAATCCTATTTGATAGTAAAGAACGAAAATCGGTTTCACTTTGCAAGGGAAATCTCATAAATATCGATTTCCTCGAAACACGATCCTCGTTTCCTTGTTTCATTTTGCAGCAGAAAATGCACGGTGTCTGTTCTCAAAAACTATTGTTTACGAAAACCTTCTGCATGACTCTCAAACTGGGACACATATACCCAGTGGCATAGCTTCAGATTAATTAAGCAACGCTCAAAGGTTTTCGTATTCCAATTAATCAAAACATAAGCTTATATAG
>BGPR01033962.1:0-16715 GCA_013235015.1 Araneus ventricosus
AAGTGTGAAACAAGCTTGCTGCAAGTTCGTCCTATGGTGACTTCGAGGCTTGCGTTAACTTGCTGCAAGCTTGTTTCACACTTGTCGTGACAAATTTGCAGAAATCTTGCAGACTTGCAGTGCAAGTCTGCTGCAAATTTACTGCGAACTAAAATTGCTATCTGGGTTCAAGAACGCTTTGATATTTTAGAAAATGTGCTTAATCGCCGAGGAAATCCTGCCGCAATGTTGCGTGAAAGTGCAAGAACTGCCTTGGGTAAGTTGAAATTGCATTTTTCAAGAGACATTAATGGATGTGATCGTGAAATTATTGACGGAATTAATCCCGTTGACCTAGCATCCTTTATTAAACCAACATACGCTGTTGTGGCGCCATCTACCTTTCAAAATGAGATTTATTCTATGAACAATAATGCTGTTATTTGTTCAGATTATAAGATCTGCTAGAGCATTAAAGTTTATTTCAAAGCAGGAATAACGATTGTCTCAATTTCTGAATTTCAGAAATAGTTAACACGGACATAAAGTGGAAAGGGAAAGAACAGAAAATATTCAAATCCTTAACACTGCATCCATACACTATATCTTATAAAACTTATTATTGCTAGATTACGTAAGAGCGCTCCCTGGATTATATTCACGCTCTTTATCTTATAAAACATATTATAGTTAGATTGCGTATGAACTCGCCCTGGACTGTATTCAGGCAATATATCTTATAAAACTTATTTTAGCTAGATTGTGTATGAGCGCTCCCTGGATGCATCATCACAACTGCTACTTAAATTGGCCAGGACATTGGAAAGAAACTTTAATGAGATTTTCCGAGTCCACTGCTCTCAGAATAATTGCGGAAAATTGCGATAGAATTGATCCTTCACGAAGTGAAGTCCACTTGGAAACATGCTTCACGACCACGGACGAATTAATAAATAAGAAAACTATGCAACTGCCTATAGGCCCGCAAATTTAGGGGACCCCGAGATATTTTTATTACTTATCTATATTTTTTGCGGCAGTTACAGAATAATTTAATTTTGTCTTTTCATTTAATTTACAAAGTCCGTACATTCAAACTTATTCAAATTAAACTCTTTTGTTTAAATTTTAAAATATTATTTTAATAACATTCCTAATTAATTACTTTTTGCAAATTTTATATTATGTTGTCTTATAAATTAAAAAAAATGTGGGATCTTATAAATAAATAGTTTTTAGATTATGTTTAAAATTTGTATCTTTTTTTTTAGGATTTTGTGTAAAATTACTATTAAATTTTAATACACATTTCTTTATACGCGATGATTTCAGTAATTAAAGGTTCTACTATTTTAGCTCGTCAAAATTTGCTATTTAAAACTGCTTTTACAGAGATTGAATTAAAATCATTACAAAAATACAGACCGAAAATGGGGATCCCGAGACTTGCAATGCCTAAGGGCTCCTATAGAGTGGATTAATCCGGCCCTGTTCAAGACCGAAGTCACAGCGCAAAGCGATGAGAGATCGTAAACAAGTAAATATTCCTGTTTTAGTTGCAGTATAGATCGGTAGATGGCAGCCTTATCGCCCGATTAGCGTTCAGGTGAAATTCGCTCTGAGTTGCTGACTCGTTACTAAAAATCCCATCTCTTCCCATTTCAATCAATCAATCAATCTGATTCGTTCTCTAGATGGCAGCCCGTTATGGGAATTGGGCAATAAGTCTTTAAGAACGGAGAAATCACAGGGCCGTACCGAGGGAGTGGCGAGATTGGCCCCCGCCAATGGCGCAGGCAGAACGGGGGCTCAAAAATGACAATTTAAAAAACTTAGTTTAAGAGTTAAATTCCTACGATCTGCTGTGCAAAAGAAAAAAAATGAGAATAAGTCTTCAGTGGCTCGCTAAACATTACGGGAGTGACTATTTGTTTTGTCCAGTGGTCAAGTTCCCAGGTTGTCTGGTTGTGACACCCTTACAGAGAGAGAGAGAGAGAAAGGGCCTGCGCCTTTTCTATGAACTTTGAGTTTCTTGCTGCCGCAGGAAAAAAGGATCCCTCCAGCAAGGCGAAAAGGACCCTTCTTTGACCATGGGTGCGGTTCTTGCTTAGAGATGGCAAAACAACATGCCTTTTCTTCTTTTTTGCATCTCATTTTACAGTCGTAAAATAGATGGGCAAGGGAACTCGTCTGCTTTAAAATTCTTCTTCGAACCTATAGGACGCTGATAAGAGGGGAGGGAGGGCAAAACATTCACGTAATGTGACTATTGAAAGCTCAAAGGAAAAAGGGAATCGCGTTTTTTCTTAGAGTTTTGTGTTTCAGGTTGGGGAGGTCTTATTTTATCTTGTTTACTATATTGTAGAAATGATAAAGCGGCCTCGTCCTTGTTGGACGAGTGGTCCTTTGGTGTTTCTTTAGTGGCAAGTAATACGAAGGAAGTGTTGCATTTCTGTTTTTGTTTCATCAGAGAGTGGGCGCATAAAGAAATACTTGGACATTTTCGTTCTTTTCTGAGGAGATAAATTAGTTTTAAAGAGGTGAGCTCAAATTATTTCTGTATTTTTAAATTGCTTTTGTTGTATTAAATACTAGCCTAATACAAAAAATTAGACTGAAAAAACTGGAAAAGCAACGAAAATGGCAGCATTTCACTACGACAAAAGAAGGTTTTATATTGTAATAATCAAAATAAATAAGAGAAGCTTAAAGAAAAACTTTAAATTAAACATTAAGAGAAATATTAAATTAAAGATTTGATGAATCAGTGAAATTGGTTTGACTTTCAATCCACCATTGTTGTAAATTATTCATAAAAATATTTTTTAAAAATGTCAAATTTAAGAAAAAATTACATGACAACTAGACTGTTATCATTTGAAAGATATTTTTTTTTGAAATATAAGACGGTGTAGAAATTATTTTTAAACGATAATATTTCCGGTTATTATCGTTGAACCTCCCCCCCCCAAAAAAAAATATTTCTTAAGTTTTAATTAATTAAAGTTTTAAAAAACTCACTGAAGTGAACTTTGCCACCTAGTAGTAGGTTTGTACTTAATTAATAGTAGGTTTACCAAATAATAGTAGGTTTGTACCAAATTTAACAAGTCTAGGCTCAACGGTCTGCCTTGTAGACAGGAATGGCTCTAGAGTTTGCCCGACGGGGGGCCCGTGTAATGAAAGTGGTCTCAAATTTTCGCCAGATTATTATATATCAACTACAGTTGAATACCCCGTACAAATATTTTCCCCGAAGGGATACAAAATTTTTCACCGATGGGGGCACAGCTTCCCCGACGGGGGCCCTGGCCCTCCGGTCCCCCCTCTGGCGCCACCCCTACTTGTAGAACACCAACAGTCACCTATGCATACATGAGCTTTTATTAGTAGTGAAAATATGCATACAAAAGCATGATTACAAACAAAGTATAAAATTAACTTTATAGTATTTCGTGTTAGAGTTTAATGCATAAAAAATCTAATGCAACTATTATACACCAAATTCACGATCTTCTTGATTTTACTTGTCTTGATAATTGTACCTGATTTAACCATAAAATTTTACTTTTCAATAATGTATACAAAGATGAATGTAATTTGTCTTTTTTAAAAAATAGACGTTTCTGCTTGATATTGATGAAATTTGACGCAT
Organism: Araneus ventricosus; assembly: GCA_013235015.1. Taxonomy (NCBI): domain Eukaryota; kingdom Metazoa; phylum Arthropoda; class Arachnida; order Araneae; family Araneidae; genus Araneus; species Araneus ventricosus. Next base: position 3,635 of record BGPR01033962.1, read on the forward strand.
ATGCTCTTCAAAACAAGAGTAGAATCAATATCAACTTTTCAAAGTTCAAAAGATAATTAAAATTTCAATTGATAAAAAAGTAGGTACGATTTTGCTGTTTTTTCGCCGTATTTTTCAAATATATCATCTAAAAAATTATTTTTTAAGCCATTCTAAAATTCAAAAAATATCTTTTTAATGACACCAATTTAATAACTGTACAATTTTTTCTTTAATTTAAAGAAATTTGAAAATGTATGATTTGCAACAATACTTTTCAATTTTAAGATGACAAACTAATTTCTTTATTTAATCACATTATCACTAATTTCCTTATTTTTATATAATCGCATATTTAATCACATGATCCCGGTATTGCGAAGTTCGCGGATGAGAAGCTGCCGGATAAGTAAGCAAGTTCTCGCTCCCTTGGTGGATACAGTAATGGTGGTGTGGTTCTTAGGGCCCATCTCCGATGAGGGGGCCGTATCCCGGTAAAATGGGGGATCGTCACATGTGCCGCTCGCAATGGGGGCTATTACGTGGGGACCAGAGTGCCCATGAAGTCGTGGCGGCCAGCCATGACGAAAACTAAAAATTACTCAATTACTAGATAAGAATCTACTTTCTCCTTTTTTATAATTCCGTAAATAGGCTTTCGAACTCGTAACATTTTCTTCTTCAAACGAACCTGATGAAACGAAATTCTAGAATATTCTTATATTTTGTGTTTTCCGCCATTAAGAAACCACTTTAGAGAGTACCCCTAACTAACTCCTGAGGGTGCGCGTACCACAGGTTGAGAATCTCTGATCTAGAAAAGTCATTTGACATTAAAAAAATTTGAATTCAGCTGATATATACTCAACTCTTAATTTCAGCCCTTATTTCTTTTATTTCTAACTAGCCGCCTTTCGGCGACCAGCTGGTTCGCCCGTTTAAATTAGTTTATATTTTTACATTTTATATTAATTATTGCGTTACCCGTCGCAGTTTCAGCCGCGATAACTCAGCAAAGATGAACAAAAAAAACTGAATATTTTATTGTATTTGACATATAGTAAAATATTTAAAGGCGTAAATTTTAAAATGCCAGCGGAATAATTCTATATGATGCAGCTAACGAAACTTACAAACTGAGTTTCAAACAGCTTTCACTCAATTCATCCATCACTCATCGGTAGAATGATTAAGGCTGAATATGGTCGTGAAAGCCGAACATGCTGGAGGCCCATGTCAACCAGTGGGTACAAAAAGTGAGGCGGCAAAAAATTCATAGAAATCTAAAAGTCCTGGGAGTATAGGAGGTAGACAATAAAATTTAAAAATTAGCTAGTTTCCCCGAACACTATTGCCTTTATGTAATTCCTAGTTTTAGGCTGTAATTTCTAGTTTCTAATATCAAATCTGATGAGTTATCACTTGAGGAAATTCAAGTTTGGCGGCAGTGCTGTACTCATAAGCCTAACCAAAATTTTAACAAAAAATTACCTATAATTCATGCCTCATAATTTTAAAATGGCAGGAAAGCATGAGATTAAATGTTTGAAGAAAGGCCGAAACTCATTTCACTTCACCTCACACACAATGAAAACAAACAAACCTGAAATCAAATATCTGTTGCCACGCTTTATAAAAATATTACTTTGAAGCAGGTGCGATAAAATATTTCAGAAATGCAGTGAATACTAAAGTGAAAATTCTGCTTTGGAGTTCCATTTCCCAAGTAAATAATTTATACTATCACAAACCGTAACAATTGCAAAAGCGCGTGAATAAAAGATTTGCTGAAATAATGAGATGGTTTGAATTTTATTTACAACAATAAAAACATTGTTGCAATTCATGTTTTAAAACATTTTGAAACGTTAATTAAAATTGAACAAACTGTTGCATGGAAATAAGATCGGTATCATTCAAAAGATAATTTTTTTTATCTTTAAGATGATGTGAAAATGTTTTTTTTGCGATAATAAGATCCGAAGTTATTCCGGAAAAGCGTTAAAATTTAAAGTAATTTTTAAATAATTTTAATTCTATTTAAAATTTCGAAAAATCCTTTCTTAGTGAGAGCCTACTCACGAAGAAGCAGTCGCCCGCCAAATTTTAAGTTTTTAGTCCCTGTGGTTTGGGAGATTTCGTGATGAGTGAGTGAGTCATGGTATTTGTCTTTTATATATAAAGATTAGTAATTTATGTACTATACACTATAAATAGTGCGAAACAAATAAATTATCTTCTTTATTATGCATCACACAAAAGCTAATGTTTAATAGCTACAATAAGCAATAAGATTATAGATTTTGTTCTATTTTCTGTCTTTTAGAAAAAATATGCATTTTGTAATTTATTTGATGATACATTTATTTTGTTGTGTACAGTATTTTTCATGAATATAGTTCATTAAAGTATTCTTTAAACATATGTAATTTTTATTAAACCTATTTAATAAATCATAAAATATGCTAAATTTGTGTATAAAAATATTTCCAGGAATGTGGTTTTTTCCGGGTAGGGGTTTTATAGAAGGGATGAAAAATTAATGGAAATGTGTCGCGTAAGGGGAGGGGGGGCGCAGCTTTGCCAGTTCCGCCAAGGGCGCAGGATCACCTCGGTACGGCCCTGTTTACATAGTGTTCTGTATTTTAGTTTGGATATAGGTCATAGAATGATGAGAACAGTATACAAAAATATCATCAGCAAAAATAGAACATTCAACATTTTCGTCCAAAGTCTCAAAAAATCATTCATAAAAATTACAAAAAGAATAAGGGAGAGGACACTACCCTGGGGCAGACCTTTAAAAAGAATGTTTGTATTAGAAAGAGTGTTACGCCATCTAATTTGAAAAGATCTTTCCTGCAGAAAGTGGTGCATCCATTTAGCTACTTTGCCAGTGATACCCAGTTGAAGGCATTTGTAGATAAGTTCGTCAATGTGTACAGAATCATAAGCACTTTTGATATCAAGGCTTGCACCAACAAAATATTTTTTGTTTTTGCGGGACTCAGAAATCGCCGTAAAAATTTTGTAGATCGCTATATGATTATCTCTGAACGGAAGGAACCCATGTTAGTTTGAATGCAGTTTTTTCTGACAAGTGAGGAAATTGACATGATGCCTAAAATACGTTCAAAATTTTTGCAAAAGACAGAAGTAGGCTATTGTCTATACGAAGTTACTTTTGTTTTATCTTTATTGGGTTTAGGAATTGGAATAATAATAGCATGTTTCCAGTTTTTTGGAAGAAGAGAAATCAGTTGTTGTTGAAACATAAAAAATTGTTAAAGGGATGCATCGTCAAGGTTTTTGAACCAGATGGCCGGTATATTATCAGCTCTTTGTGTAATTTTTAGTTTTCTGAATTGCTCTTTTGAGCTCCCAAAATTCAATATTTCTATTTAAGGATTCATTGCCACTGTCATAATCCAGTCTGAAAACGTTCGATCCAATAGCATGGAGAAAACCACAGAGAAAGAGTACGTGGAGAAAACGATACCCGCTCGTATCCTTGGAAACCACTAGCAGTATCCTTAAAGATCATCTTGTGTTAGGTCACAAATTCTTTTTGCAACAGTTGACAATAATACTACAAAGGACTGCTGTCGTAGATAGTCTGTTATTCCGAGTTCTGATCATATCATAAATGACCAACATAATAAAGTATTATTAGCATTTAAATCATTCTACAATATTGGTATTTTTTGGAGCATAAAAGAATTTTTGTATTTCTTTTTAAAATTTCAAGTTGTATTTTTTCCCTAACTTTTAGGGAGTTATATTCTAGTTCCCGGTTGTTGGAGACGTCACTTTCGTTGTTAACGTGGAAGAGTGACGTCTTCCAACCAAGGACGACTAGTCATGTTAGACACCTTTCTTTTTCCGTCTATACTGAAGTCCGTCTTTTCTGCTGCAGATACCAACCACATGCTCGTTTATGACCTTAGTGCCTAATTTGTATCCGTAACCGCTAGAATATACGAGTTTTCTGCTTTGTTTACTACATTAAAACATGGACTTCCGCTTTGAAGATTCCATTGACTTAGCATTACACCGGAATTACGTAGTTATCGCATTTTAACGTAAATGAACAAAACAGAAAACTCGTCCATAAAAGCATGGAATATGAAATAGATTCTACTCAACAGAGTTCTATTCGAATTATGTTCCATGAATGTTCAGTCTGAAAGATTCAAATCAACAAATTTTAATAATTTAAAAAGTGAATTTTATAACAGAATTAAAACTTTTAAAATAAAGGTATAAGTTTTTCTATACACGTATTTTTTTGTAATTGTCAAATCTAAAGAGGAATTTAGTTAAAAAAAAAAAAGAGGATAGAGCCAAAATTGCCTTGGGTCTTTTCTATATTGTCTTTGGATCTTTCCATTTGAAGTGATTTTGAATCTCGCCAATATATACGTTGAAAATAATCGTAAAATTGATGGTAAAGACTCATTTCGCAGTTTTGGAAAGATATAAATTCATGAAAAATCATGAATAATGTTGAGAATGGGGTGCAGTTGTTATATTTTCTGCGTTTGCTGTCAGATTCTGAGCTGTTTCCTGCTATGGGTGTGAAGGTCATCGGCAGAGCCGCCGAAAATGTAAACGTTAAAAACGTGCTCATCTCTCCCTCCGTTCTTTTCGGAGGTTGTGTATGGACGTCGGTAAACGTGTGTTGTGTGTCCTGTCTGTGAACTTTAGGGTAAAGAGCCAACATTGCAAATTTTTTTTGCTTATTTCATTATTTTTTTTGTTGTTGTTGCCGATGAGTATGTGATTACAACTTATGGATATCGGATCCGAATTCGATGACGATTTTTTTGAAAAACCTAAGGAAAAGCAGCCAAATAATCCAACGAACTATGAAGCAAAGGTTTGCGTGCCTCTGGTACGTAAAATTTTGTCTTTAATAGCTTAGCTTAGTGGTTAAAAATATAAAGAAGATATGTTAAGGAAATAGAGAATTTTTCCTTGTTTTGAATAATGAAATAAAACATTTGTGTTCACTCGCTGATGTTTTTTATTAATTTAAATTGAAGCATTATTAGCTTGGTGCAATATAAAATTTTATAATTGTTATGTGTGTTAAGACAAAAATAGATTCATGTTTGCTGCAAAATATTCATTTTTAACCGATTAGTAAACGTTTTCATACATCAGAGTAACTGAATTAAAAACAATTGCTTCTAATGGTATATAAATAATGATGATGAAATCCACGCCTAAAATTGCTTAGCCATCGCTATTTTATAAATTTCATATTTTAGAGATTGTCTAAGGAAAACTTGCGCATATTAAACGTATCTAATCGGTTTGCATTGGATGCATGTTTTTGTATGTCAGACAGGCACGGTATAAAAAAATGTTTGTTTTATGTCATTTTTTTTTTTTTTTGCATTATTGTTGTTGTTTATACTTTTTATTTGATACATCTATTTTAAAGCGTTTTTATGAGAAAAAAAATTCTAATAGTAGAATCTTGTGTAAATTTGATTTTCTCACTTGCTAATTTTCTTGCATACTTTGCTTTAATTCTTTCCTTTTTTATATCTGTGTAATCTACAGTATATATTTGCGAAGTAATGCTTTCCCCCTACTTATATTGGTTTTTCAAAGATTTATCTGTTGGTTTAATGTAAAATGATGCAGTTGTGTTTAATTGGGTGTGGCCATGACCTCCTATACAAGACATTGTCACTTATAGTAAAACTTCATATATTTCCTTGAAACATTTGCAGTTAAGTATCAAGTCTCTGACTTATCAGAATGATGCATATCCATGTATGTTATTTAGCATAAATTGATTAGTACAGAGTTTTAGACGAAGGAAAGTTTTCATCATCAATCTAGTGGAAGCATGATTTATTCTTATTTTCCTTAATCCTTATATTTGTGCATTTATAAAGGCGCATCTCATTAGGATTTGAAATACTAAGTTATGAAGTTCAAATATCTTTTCAGATTTCTTATTAATATATTTTATTTGGATTTTCAAAAGTTTGTTTCTGGGTAATGAGTTGATTTTTAAAATGGTTATTAGATGTCTTATATTGTTAATCTCACGAACATTTCAATTAATAGGGGTTGTTGGGATACTTAACGTTTCTATGATACAGTATTAAATGCTGTATAGATGAAACTTTTTTTTAAAAAACTGGACAATGGTTAAATTGTACATGAAGATACAAAGTGTCGTTACAGCCACTAAAATGTGAAAAGTACAATAGCCTTATGCTGTGAAGCAAGTAAAAAAATTAGTTTTGTTGTGTCAAGTAACTGCTTGGCAGATTTAGCATGGATTTTGGCTACAGTCACAGGCGGCCTGGACATCTGCCCATGGCACCAAAGTGGTAGTGTGGAGAAAAATAAAATGTTTCAATAGACTTGAAATATAAAGGCATATTTTTAAAATTTCTTGAATATAATGTTAGTTTCAATAAAACTATTATAATATAATCTTAAACATACTGAAGTTTTAAAAAGTTTTTAAGTTCTCACTTTAATATTATTAAGTCATATTTGCAGGTAAAACATGCAGATTTCTAAGTGAAAGTTTACTTGACATTTAGAATACAGACACTATAGAATTTAAAAAAATATGTTGCTTGGGAGGGGGGCATCATAATGTTGCCTTGCCTGGTTGGTAAAGTTACTTTAGGTCACTTCTGGCTGCAATTAAGCTGATAGAACAGTACCTTTTTTAAATATAGTTCACTTTCTTTAAAAAGGTTTGGTTATTTTTAAAAAAAAATTGGTAAAAGTATACAAGGAATAAGTCCTGATGCATTTCTTTTCAACTTCCTGGAGAAATATTGTGTTAAAAATTATTGCAGCAAGATTATGATTACATAAGAACTTTATGCTTCTCTTTAGAAAAATTATTTTGGTCACTAGTGAATCAGTATAAAAACTCCTCATTTGATAGATTTTTCAATTTTTGCATAATCTCTAAATTCTTTCAAGAAGTTATCTTTTCTGTGTGTATTAACTGAACTATTGCCTTTATTTAATCTGCTACTTATTGAAGTAATTTAAATGATCAAGTGCCAGATTTGGTAGAGAAGAGAGAATATCTTGAAATTATTTATTTTTAGGCTGAGATGTTTTCTGCCTCATAAAAACCGTAATGCTTTCATTTTTATGTTTTTACTATATAGATATATTTGTAAGCAATAATCTATAATGGTCTAAAGCTGTTAACTAAAGGAACTGATTATCTGGATAGCTTAGGATCATCCACAGAAATGTGATTGATGCAGGAAAGGGGGGAAAAAAAAAAGCGGAATATAGTGAGATCACAGAAATATGAAGATAAGAAATGTTCTATGCATTCCATTCAAGCATTTGTAAATGTAGCTAATTGTCAGCTAGAAATATCTGTTGGATATTTGTAACGAGAAGTTAACACTAAACAATATTTGTGCACTTTTTGCTAAAAAGCATTTATGCTTACTTTCAGAACATTTTTAGTTTTTCTTTTTCAGAAAAAAGTCAGAATTTCATAATGTAGAAGTATGTGAGAACTTTTAATTATTCTTGTTCCATTTAATAGCTTGCAAGTGGATTTTTTTTCCAGAAAAATGCAAAATTTTATATTTGCATTGCTGATGGGAAAATAAATTCTGTATTCTAATTTCTATTTTTAATTGTACTACTCATCTCTGTGCCTTTCTTGTCTTATTTGCTACAAGTTACAATTTTGTTGAATCCAGTGTTTCAGTGAATAATAGTGTTAACGTTGATGCTGTGATTAATAATATTGGCTTCATACAGTATTTTAGAAATTTTCTTCTAAGGATAATTATAGAGAAGTATGAAAATCTGTCATGAAATAAAAAAATATGTATTGCTATTTGCTTCAAATTGGTTTAAACATTTCAGTTGTTTTTAACTAAATGGAACTTAAAGCTTATCACTTCCAGAGGTGTAATAGAGCCAGAACACAGTTCTGGCCCTATCTTTTTTTTTACAAGAAAAACAATTTGTGAAAACATCCTTCAAACAGCGCAATTTTCGTCACCCATATTGTTCAGGCGCTGTTTATTTTGCAACTACACCACTGGTGTACACACAAAGCCTTTCATTTTTGACATTTCTTATTGTTTATGCATTTAATTTTAGAAACATTTACAGGATAAAATCCATGTAAATATTCATTGGGTCCAAATGTGTCTTTTGAAGAGTTTTGTATTTATAAACAACTTAAAAAGAACCATTTTGGTCCTTATTACCTTAAAATTACTTGCAACTTGTACTTTATAAAATTTCAGAATGTGGTATTTTTTCACATGGTTACATTGTATGATTTTATCTTTCAGTGGTTCATGGATACTAATCTAGCAGAAAAGGATGCTAGTGATGTGCTTGTTGCTTTAAAACATCAAGCTGATTTTCACTATTTTTCTAAAAACTATACTAAAGCCATAGAAACCTATCAACGATGTCTCGAATTAGTTCCACCAAGTAATAATACTTGGAAGAGAGAATTTATGGAAAACCTTGCCCGAGCTTTTCTGCAGATAGGCAATGCAGAAAAGGCTCTGGAATGGAGTCTGAAACTGGTAATTAATTCACTCATTACCTATTTTTGCCGTGGTATATTTGCCTTAGTATAATTCCTATTTATACTGCAGAAAGAATGAAGGTACGACAATTCGAGAAAAATTAGGCTTTAAAAGTTTAGATACTTTCTCCCCCCCCCCCATCCCCTCTATAATTTGTTCTTATTACCTCCTGTCTATATCATTTTTCTTCCACAAGTTGAAATTGCATAAGAAATTTCGGTACTTTTCTGTTAGCCGGGCGCAAATGTCGCTAATTGTGAACCAAACGCGAGCCAAGTCGCCGTGCGCAAAATTTGGCTGAATTCTGCATTATTTGGTGATTTTTCGCTTGCGCCCGGCTAACCGAAAAGTACAGAAATTTCTATGCATAAATAAAATCTCTTGTCATTAATTTTTTCCCTTATCAGATTATAAAATTTCATTGACTTTTACCTCATTTATTGAAGCGTGAAATCTTGTTTTTCAGTCTTGCATTATCTAAAATATTTTTATTAATAAAGTAAATGCTAATTCACCAAATAGCTTGACCTATGCACTGCTAGTCTCTTGTTATTTGAAGCATTATGTACTTGATAATGTCTCCCAACAGTGCTCAGTTTATTGTGCAGATTTTTTTAAAATTATATTAAAAACATTTTCATTGAATTAAACATATTTGAAAGTGAAATTTTTATTATTTTTAGGATAAATCATCATTTAGTCCTGATCAGAAGCTCATATCTATGAATCTTTTGGCTGCTGTTTGTCACAAATTAGGAAAATATGAAGGTACATTTTATTTGTAAATTAAATACTAATTAAACTTCATGAAAACTCTTGAATTAGGCAAATTAAACTTTCAAAATGTCATTAACTTAAGAACATTTAAATTTTATACTAAAAATGTTAATATTTTTGTATGTAACTACGAATGTATATTTATCAGTTTAAATTTTAATTATTGCTATAAAATTCATCACTAATAAACTGCTTTTTGAGAATTTTTAGATATGCTTAAGTGTTTCTAATTTGCTAAGCCTGCTTTTGATGAATTATTAAATATTTTTATAACATGAATAAAATGAAAAACGGATTGGGAGGTACATGCCTGTTCTTTTAGGAGCCTAAACAGGGTTGCGGAGATTTAAATCAGTTGATTAAAATCACTGATTTAAATCACTTTATTTTAAATATAAAGTTAATCTGCTTTAATGAAATAAAATTGTTTATGTATCTTTAAATAGGGATTTTAAAATATTTTTAAATGTATATTTAAAGAAAGAATATATAAATCATAAAAAAATATTCCATTGAATTAATGTAACTAGAGTTCTTTCCATATCTTTATTTTTGAGAACACAAGCAAATAAGATTTTAAATAAAACTCTAATGAGCAACACAATAAAATGCAAAGTATGAGATGCTCCTTTTTTATAAAATAAATATTGTGAAAGGATCATTTTCAGAAAGAAAGAACATAGTAAAATGCATTGAGTTTCATTTTAATATTGGAGAAAACTAAATAGTGTTGGGGAAAACAAAGTTTTTATATTGCAATAATGTTCGAATGCAAGATAATTAAGTAACACATACAAATGTTCCAAAAGAAATACAAACATCTACATAGCACAATTTAAACTATGATCTATAATTATAAAAGGCAATGTGTGTGTGCGCGATATCCAGACAAATCTATCACTCTTATAGTCATGAAATTTGGCACACAGCTGATGGTGACTCAATGCACCTCGAACCCTTAAAAATTTACTCTAGAAAAATTTTTAATTAATGTTTTGTGTTGTTTTGGAAGATTTTTTGCTCCAATTTCTCACTAGCATGTTTTTCTATAATTGTACGAAAAAAATAGATACACCATCGGAAAGGGAAAATGATTTCTGTTCTAATGAAGTTTGTTTCTTACGTCTATCGTAATTTACTGAATTTTGAGAAATTTTTGAAAAATGTCACTTTTATGTTTCTTTTCCATTTGGATTTCTTAAAATTCTTGCTTAAATAAATATTAAACTTTATTTATTATAAATAACAAGTACGTAGAATGGTTGATGTGTAAATTATATTTAAAAACACATTTTTGAGTCCAGGTTAGAAAAAGTTACTTCAGAAAATTTCAGTGACTTCTCATCTAGTTACTGGTTTCTTTAATTTTTTATGCTTAGTAAGAAGTAGTCTATTCTCAAGGTCAAGGTGAAATAAACCCTAATCCAAATACTTGAAAGGGGAGAGGAGAAAAGTATGATATTTAGTTGTTGCAAGATTGCAACATTCCCAAGACATCCTTAGTCTATTGTCCAATAAACGGTAGAGAAGGATAATTCTTATTTTTGAAAAGGGGGAACAGGATTTTCAGTCCTTTTGTGCAATTCATGTAAAAGAGAGCCTGCTTCTCACTTGTGCAAAATTTGCTTGACCAGAAGAGCTATATCTAAAAAATTTATATATTCTAACACACAATAATATATCTATAGTCAAGAAATGTAGTTTTTATTTTATTTTTCCTTAATAAAATTGTCTTATTTTTCAAAAGTATATTATTCTTTATATTTAGTTCACAAATATTTTTAAAATAGTTGTTACATGTTTGAAATTTTTTTAAAATTTGTTTTTAAAAAAGAAAGTAGAGCTTAATGACTGGTATGTTATATATATATAATTCTATGACTGTAGGCCTCATTGTCTAATATACAAATGTTAAATATATATATATATATATATATTTTTAAAAAAATCATTAAAATCAAAAAAATCTTGATTTAAATCAAAAAAATTCGATTTAAATCAAATAAATCGATTTTTTTGAAAAAAAATCAACAACCCTGAGCCTAAAACTATTAGACTAAATTCCCCTTACTTAAGAACTGATGATGAGGCTGTTTGAGATGTATGCTCTTAAAGAACAGATAGATGAATAAGCAACAAAAAATAAATAAAACTGGGGATGAGAATAATTTCCTCAATTTTATTAGCATTACCACTTGTTTTTATTTGGTTTTATTTTGATTTATTGCTGCTTTAAAAATTTTTTAACACTGTATATATTTTGTTTTCTGATCTTTCTTACTTAGTTTTGACATTCAGTTACTCATCCTGATTAATGGATTAACCTTTTAGCTTAATATTCACCTATTTTCAGAAAACATGTTTCCCAGAATTGCTGTACCTCCTGTGTAATTGTTGAGTGGCTAAATAAAGTGCTATTTTAAAAAGGAATCGTATGAAAGATGTAAATTTGTTGTGTTGCAGTTTTGTAATGACTTAAATTTTGCTAACGAGTTCATAAAATCTATCTGTTTAAATTTGTGAATTGTCAGTTTTGCTTTATTGAAGTTCTAAATATTCATTAAAAATTATACCTTTTTTAAAACTTATTTAACCATCTTGCAGCAATGCTACTCTTAATTAGTATTAATTCGTATTTTCAAATTTCTTAATTTGTATTTCTTGTTTTATGTAATGGTATATTGTAATTTTAAATGTATTCCTTCCATATTAAAAATGCATGAACATTAATCTCCAAATGCTTATGTATTTTTAAAAGATTAAATTTAAATTATCAAATCTATATCAAGAAAATTAAAGTAAAACAAGTATACTTCATTTAAGTATTTGTTTTACAAAGAAGTGCAAATTACAGGATTAAGGATTACTCTTTCTGCTTGAAAAAATCATTTGATTTGGAGGCATTTGATCCGTGTTAAATATTTCCTCCTTTATGCAGATGACTGAGGGACATGAATTGTTATTTACTAACTGAATATGATCAAACTTCCTGAAGTTAGTCCTATCAGTAGAGCTATCAGTTTGTGTATAAATAAGTCACTATGGAATTGTAATGGGATTTTGCCCTGGAATCTATAATTTTGCATTCATCATTTCTATTATTCAACTGGGGGTTTACAAAACAATATTTTTAAATACAGAAATGGTCAGTCTTGTCAGTGTAGAAATGCTGTGGTAACATGTATTGAAATAAAATGTTTTTAAAATTAGTTTGTCCCTGTATTACTTTTGGTTTTGTTACAGATGTGTTACTGGCATATCAAAACGATACACTCTGTGCCATTGCTGCAATAATTGGCATTATATGCAAAAGTTTAATTTGCAATTATTGAAGATAACTTTATTTTGTAATTATATTCTTAATGAAATTTGAGAAGAAATAAGTGATAATTATCGATTTTATAACAGATATATGAATCAGCGTACTCAGTTCAATTAATACACATTTTAACTTTTCAGAGGAACTGGAGGCTCTTCATCAATGCCTTGAAGCCCATAAGTCATGTCCTGAATTCTGGCATCGTCTTGGACTTTGTTATGCTGGTTTGTTCAATATTGATTTGCCAGAATATTCTACATCGGAGCCAAATCCAGAAATTGAAGCTTGCTGCACTTTCAAATCGAGACTGAATTCGTGCAGGCATCCACAAGCTGAGGAAAATGACTCTTCAAGTGCCAATTTAGTTTGTTCTTCAGACAGTGCCACAACTTGCTGTGGAATCTCATCCACTGCAGATGAAAGCTCGGGTGAAGTG
>BGPR01033963.1:0-16715 GCA_013235015.1 Araneus ventricosus
TTTAATTTGCGTAAAATATGATCTTTCAGCCGTACGCTGTGCTGAATTCTCCTCAAAAATTTCCTTCTGGGTCAGTTATTATACTTTTTATATACTCATACTATTTGGGTATTGCTTATGCAAGGAACAAAACATTCAGTAACAGTTATTTCTTGTTCGAAGATAAATAAGTAAATAAAAAAATATATGCGATTATTCTCTCCGCGACGGCGTTCTGATGGATTTCCACAATGTTGCACGTTTCGTGTTTAACTTCGTCATAGAGTGAAGGGAATCGGGTATACATTTTGGAACAGTATGCTTCCCTTTGACCGTTTGTGTACAAAATTAGGTACCTACTGATCTACAATTTTGCTGTACAAACCGTGTTCCAAATTTCATCTGTCTGGGTTTGAGTTTTTCCACATACGGGAATGGTTAGATAGTGCACCTTTGGACAGATTACCTCTAAAACTGGTACAGATCATTGATTTAGATATAAAGACCGCGTTCCAAATTGAATTTTTGAGTTATCATGCTCTCATTATCACGGATAGACGTAATTCTGCAAATGTTTTTGTCGGACTCAGGGATGTCTAAAGCATGAACATTCACATCTCGAGACTTAATTTTTCTGACGATTACGATACTTTCTTTTCAAATTTCGTATGCCAGCAAATAAAAATAAATTTGTGTTTAATATTTAATAAATAATAGATACGCATGATTGAACTGTCAATCGATACGCGTATAACACTATAAAAATAACGTTCAGTTAAACTTTATTTATATAATCATCATCAGTAAAAATTTAATAACATATGATAAAATATTTAGTTATGGTATTATTAGCCTAGACATACTTCCAAATCAAAGTATTAAAAAAATAAGGGAAGTGATTCATCGGTATGTAACAACACACAACCATCCAGTCATTTATAAATTAATGGAAACCATTTTCGTCAAAATTTCCACCAGATGAAAATCGCAAGATATCTGAAATAGTATGTTAACACGTTCACGGCGGCGAATTCATGTTTCTCTCCCATGGGCGTCTACTCTAAAAGCGCTTTGTTTTATCGGGCGGCGCCGAACTATAGCGAGAAAGGAAATTTTATCACAATGATAACCATTTCCGTTTTTTTTTTTTTTTTTACCACTATTGCTGTCCTGTTTTTGCCAGCACTTCGTTCGAAATGTTTTTAAAAATTGCATAGAAATTGATAAACGATTATGTTTATAATATTGAATTGTTATGTTTATATTATCGAATTTATTATATAAGTTGTGTTTATAATAGTGAGTTGAAATATAACAAATCCTACTTTTTCAATTAATATATGTTAAATTTTCAACAATATGGAAACTTTTTCTAGTTACTAAATGAACTAAATTGTTGGTGGTACGCATCAGCCTGATGAAACATTCAAGTGCGAGCCACCGGTTTTACGCGCCGACTGATGGGACATATCAATGCGAGACACACCGGTGGTACGCGCTGCTTGATGGGACATATCAATGAGAGCCACCGGTGGTACGCGCCGCCTGATGGGACATATCAATGAGAGCCACCGGTTTTACGCTCCGCCTGATGGGACATATCAATGCGAGCCACCGGTTTTATGCTCCGCCTAATGGGATATCTAAGTGCGAGCCACCGGTAGTATGGGCCGCCTGATGGGACATAGCAATGCGAGCCATCGGTGGTACGCGCCGGCGTCAACGTGTTAAAAAACTTTTTAAAAGCTAATCGTTTTGTTGACATGATTTTCCCATTTCAGATAAAAACGACGACGAGAGCGAGGACGTTCTCCGTGACCTTGAAGAAATCGACGACGACGCGGACAAGAGTGGGATCGCCTTCGTCAAGATCAGTGACGAGGTGCTCGCCCTGGAGTTCGGACTCGAGACGCTGCCGGCACTCCTCTACTACAGGAACAAAGTGCCCCTGCTCTACGACGGTGAGGCCCGCATGCGCTTTTGACGAACTTCGAATCTTGGTCAGGACCGTACTGAAGCGATTCTGCTAATTTACCGTCCTCTCTATCCTGCCCCCCTCGGAAAAACTACCTTCCTCTATAGTGAAACCTCGCATAACGAGCATAATTCGGTCCAGAAGCTTACTCGTTATGCGAAGCAATTTTTCCCATGGAATTCAATGTTAAATACGATAATGCATTCCATGCCGAAAAACATACTCAAAAAAATTTATGTATAACGTTTATTCAAAGAAAATTATACATAAGATCGTTAAGGAGCCTGAATCATCTTCATCTTACCTTTTACGAAGAATCAACCAGCATGGAATGCGGTTGGGATTTTCAAAAATGGAAGTGAGAATGAGACCTAAACACGGACTGATGTTCATGTTCTTTTATCCTTATTAAAAGAAACTAGCTGTGTGGCCCGGCGTTGCATGGGCTATCTCGAATAATGCGTCATTTCCTGGTGGAGAGAAGAAGTGTGGTCACGTGAGGCCTCGGGCCATATTTTTTCGTATGCCCGCCTCCGTATTTTTTCAACAAATATTGCCACTTACTTTCCCCAACAAACGTAAATATTCTTTCAAATCTAGTCGTTTTATTACTTTATTTTCATATGCCCACCTCCTGTTAATTTTTTCTAGAAATATTGTCACTAACTTCCCCCCCCAAAAAAACTCCCCCTCCTTTGATACTATATTGTTTAATTAAAATTTTTAAATCCAGCTTTTTAATTACCTTTTAGCTAGTAACCAGCGTTTCTCGGGATCCACATTTTTTCATATGCCCGCCTCTGGTTTTTTTTCCCTACAAATATTGTTACTAAGCTTCCCCAACAAACGTAAATCTGTTTTGAATCCTCTCTTATTGAATTAAAACTTTCAATTCTAGCCTTTTTAATACCTTAAAACAGTATGGTTTGAATGAAAACGTGACAATTCCTATGTTTATAAATTAAAACAGGTTAGCATAATATTTGTTCTTCAAAAGAAAAAATAAAACAAGATAAAAAACAGAAACGATAAACGATTTAATAGTACACCAAACTGATAAATTAAACACTATCGTCTTTTCAGTATTTGAATAATAATGAAAAAAAAAACTAATAAAAATGAATAAATATTTTCCCCAACAAACTGAAATCTTGCGAAATGAAACATCGTGCGACAAAAAATGAAAGGAAAAAAAAAATGCTGGAAAGCGATTTTTTCCGATGTTCATAAATAAAAACTCCAAAACGCGGCAGCTCCCTAAAAAAGAAAAAAGAAAACTTTTTATACAATCCAGATGCAAGAACAACTGATGTGACAGATAGTTATCGGAGCTGCCGATAGATGGAGGCACAATATTTCATTCATTTTTACACTTTTTAATTAATACCTTTTTAACTAATTGCAATTTCGGAATTTCAATGGTCGAAATGGATTCGTTGGATTATTTCCAATCTTTTGGTACTTTCAGCTCGTTTCAGGCTTCAGTGGCTTATGAGAAGATAGAGGGACGTAGATAAGTCAATTACATTACGTCATTGATTCACATACGTCACTCAAATAACTCACATTATCTGTGAAGTAGCGTTTCAACAACTGCAAATGTACGGCCGAAAAATCGTTTAAAAAAACCATGGCCTTAAATATTACTGGAATCAAAAAATGAAAACAACCAAAGTCATTCGTTCCATTTAAAACGCTTATTACTAGTAAAAAGAAATCAAAACAAAAGATCCCATTCGATTAACAATTAAAACAGGTTACAGTTAAAAGTTCGAGTACTTGACACCTAGCTTGATTAGAATTAGAGCAAAATAAAAGCTCCGTGGATATGACAGTAGCAGGCGCAAACTCCGGTAATTCCCCTCTCCTCGTCACTCGTTATGGGAAACGTCACTCGTCACTTTTTACAATTTAATTTGCTCGTTACGCGAGGTTTCGCTGTAATTCATTTTCCTCGGACAGATTTATAAAATTGTAGATCCTCGCGTTTAAAATATTTTCGTCGTCCGGCCCATCGCCTTTCAGCGAGGTGAAGTGCAATTACAGTAGAGTCTACCTACAACGAAGTCTCCCTACAGCGAATTTCTCCCTATAACGAAATTTTTAATCGGAATATTAAATAACATTCAAAATATTCGCCATATAACGAAGTGGTTGCCTCCATATAACGAATTTTTTCAGACCTTTCTCTTTTCGATTTTTGCCATTTTTGAAGAAAGTTGCTAATTTCTGGGCAAACAAATCGCTCACACGCGCCTGTTTCTGGAACCACTCGCATTGTTCATTCCAGCGATAACACATAACAATAGAATGCTATGCGAAGGGTAATGCAGTTGTGGGGACCTGTGTTTCTACAGAGGGAGCAACATTTCTACGGGTCAAGATTCCAGGAATCGGGGTGGAGTGGGGATGGAAACAGCAAATGGATGGGACAATGCGAATTTTATGTTTATCCGTACAAGTACATATTATTCTCTAAATTGGTGTATTGTCTTCACGTTTGAGCATTTTATTTATGCAATAAAAATTAGTATAATTGTAACAAATTTATAATAAACATTACTTCATTTTTAATTGAAAGTCATAATTAAATGTTTTTGAACTTATCGCACATACTAAATGGTTTGTGACATTTACTTAAATAACTGCAAAAATCTCTAATCTCCGTATAACGAAATTTTCTCTATAGCGAATTTTTCAACTGGAACCAAGCGATTTCGTTATAGGGAGATTCCACTGTATTAGCTATCTGTAAGTGCAACAAATAACTCCCGTATTTTTTAATCAGCCTCAGAAGACTTATCCTTGAATTCTTTTTCATTTACTTAGCAGATCCTATGAATGCAACCTCTGGTGGTTGTTTTATTTGATGGGAGTAACGATTCGCCATATCTGAAACGGGTAGTGCAGCAAAATATATTGAAATGATTTGATAAAAAAATTCTGTTAAAAAATTATAAAAAAAAACAAAAATTTGACTTCTTTTATACAGTAGAACGCCGGGAATCCGAAGTAATTAGGGCTAAACTCTGTCCGGATTTAAGGGAATCCGGATTATCCTGGAAATTCGGTAAAATGCTCTTGATATACCAAATGCAGTGGAGCAGCGGTTCCCAACCTCTTTGGTTGTGCGGACCACCTGTTGTGTAAAAAAATATGTTGAGGCCCACTAACTAAACATACAAGTAAAAATATAAACATATATATTACTACAAAGCTATAAAGTCGTTTCCCTGAGATGCTAGACTTGGCGACAAACTTGGCGAGTTGGCGATAAATTTGGCGACCTTGGCGACCATTTTGGTGACTTGGCGGCAAAGTTGGCGACTTTGGCGACAAAGAAAATTTTCTAGAAGGACCTCAAATTTTCCACCTATTTCTACTGGTTTCATGAACTTTCTAGAGATTACGTCACTTCCTACATAATGAAGTCACTACCTATTGAAAAGTATAAAGGCAAGCTCTCAAGCCAAGAAGGGTGAGTTGGAATTTGATCAGCAAGCAAGCTGGAGAGCTAACAAGAAACCTTTAAGCGCTGTGTTGAGATTTATTAGTAGTATCTGTTGTGAATTTTTACTTGTGCTGTGTTTACTTGTGCTACGTTTCTTTGCTTGGAATATTTGTAAAGTAAAGAGCTTCATTTTTTTAAAATCCTGCTTATTGGACTGCATTCACGTACACCCTCAAGACAATTTCGTTACAATATTGTTGCAAAAGTCTTACTGTGGGTGTATGGTGTGAACAATCCAACACGCAGGATAATGGAGCGTGAAGGTTTATTTACAAATATGCAGGAAAACACGTAGCACAGGTACAGGAAACAATAGTCCTTGCACAGATTACCAATGTGAACAGACAACAATTCACAGGTAATAACAGTTCAGCACTTTGTTATCCAACAACACAAACAGTCAGCAAATAACTAGTAACGACAATAACTGCACTTTCAATAGCGCTCAGCTCACCAGCTTCCTAGCTCGCACAGCGGATAGGACTCCAAAGACGTTCGCGCTGCAAGGCGATCCCAGTCGAACAACAACAACACTCCGTCATCCAAGCACTCTCCTTATATAGTTTCCCCCGGCAGGTCGTGACGTCACATGGAATTATCTAGTACATTCGAGCGTATCTTCTCTCCTAATGGAAATAACGAGAAGATTCCAGCACCTTTGACATCCCATATTTCGTATCCAAAGTCGCCAAATTTGTCGCCAAGTCGCCAAGATGGTCGCCAAGGTCGGGGAACCAGACGTGGCTGGCTGCTAGTGATCCCATACTTATCCCTGTGAAACTCTCTTCCCAACCATAAGACTCACATTGCTGGGAAGCGACTTTCCATGTCTGTAACAATATTTATACGTATATTAATGCATATATATGTTAGTAATTAGTAAAGTTTACTGTAAAAGGAATAAAATTACATTGTTCTATAAAGCAGAAAAACGAGGAAAAACTGTTGAAGTTCCCCTGACTTCTACTTTTGACTAGCGTTCTGCGGCCCACTAATACTCGATCCGCGGCCCACTTTAGAGTATTAACTCTGGGTGCTCTGTGAAAGCGTACGGAAAGAGTGCGTGGCGATTCGTACGGTACGGCAAACAAGTTGAGGGTTAAAGAAGATATCTGAGTTTGTTTCTACTCATTAAGGTGCTGTATTCATTCTTAAAGACCAATTCCGATACTTCTTTTAAGATAGGAATGAACATTAGCTTTGTTTCCGATTCGTATTTCTTATTTCCCCTTCACACTTTTCAGTAAAATGCTTTCAGAAAATTCGGAAAATATGTTCGGATTATCCGAAATTTCGGAATACAGGGATTCGGATTTCCGATTAAAATTGTTAAAATGAATATTAGATACTAAATTTTCTGCATTTTAACGGCAAAAACGTATTCACTGTATTCCTGATACAGGATACAGTATTGTATCCACTGTATCTATTTAGTAAATACAGTATTGTATCCACTATATCTATTTAGTAAATACAGTATTGTATCCAGCACAGGGGATAGAGACTATACATTATGCAATAGATATTGAAGTCTATTTCGTCTGCTTCACTCAAAGTTAATGGAATAGCACTGCTCTAAAAATGTACATACTCCAGAGTAATTTTTTCTTTCTAGAAAACTATTCGAAAACAGTCATAATCGTCTGAATGATTTATTTATAATAAGAGAAATAAAGAAAAGATCACATCATCTGTAATAAGCAGGAAACGCTTTCTTCGCGCGAACTGATTAAAAAACAAGTAATATATACAAAAAAAAATTGAAATCAATTCCTACTTAGGTCAGCGATCTACACGCTTCGTCACTGACGGTATTTATTCCTAAATTTATATCCTGCTAAATATCTTATATATATAGGGAGAGTGCGAACTAATAGTAGGAATAGAAAAACTTCATAAAGTCTTTTTTAACATATCCAGTAGAGGGAATAAAGAAAGTAATCAACATTACACTCTGACAAAAGTACATGAAAAAATGACGCCTTCGTGAACATACCAGAAAACAAAGGATATTAGGTCTAGAAGCTGGCAAACCTAGCTCCATCTATTGAGAAAAATTCGAACCAAACGACTCAAGGCGACATATGCTTTCTCCCATATAAAACTAAAATTAATTAATGAATTAATATTTAAAAAACTGTATTAACATCAAGTGTCATCCACTACAAGTTAAAAAAATCTATTTGAACTTGAGTGGATGAATAAAAAGTATTTTATTAAAGATTGAAAATTTGAACAAGATATATAAATAAATATATATAGGGAGAGTTTGAACTAATAGTAGGAATTGAATAAAGACAAAGGTAACAGTTTTGGAGAAGGAGAAAAAAAGAGAGAATTAGAAAGAGTAAAAAATTTTGATTTTCTCTATGATTTGGAGAATCCTGAAGCCCCTGTAAGAACATTGAAACTCACTTTCCCTTATTCATATTTTTGCAGCGAGCAATTTTGAGCCCAGATTCGAACTATTCTGAAATTCGGCGATGAATAACTCGAAGTGATTGCTCGACTTGAGATTTCGAGAGAAGGCAACAGTATTTTTACAATTGAAGTTCGCTTACAGGATATATGTATGATTAACCAGCGGAAGTGTGCTCCCCTAAACTTTCTCGTATACTTCTCGAAAAAGGTGCTGTTTCCCCTCCCCCCGCGTGGATAAAAAAATTCGAACCTATTGTAACCCAGGATCCAATGACTATCAGAAAATATTTAGGTAAAGAATGAAATTAACAGATGCGTTCCGATTTAAATGCGCACCGATTTCTACTCTTGCTGGCTCAAGGACAAAGTCGCATAATCCTCCCGCGTGCACAGATTGCTACCAGTACGCATGCGCATGGAGAATCGGATGAAAAAGAAAAGCGCCAATCAGGAGTCAATAAATATCGTGCACTGAAGATTGCGTACAGTACGCATGCGCGTGGAGATAGCGGACTCGTTGGAGATGCGATTATACAGACCGACAGACAGTCAACCTTTTGATGGATTTGGCCCAAAATTTTATACGGACCTGCATTCATGACGATAAAACTGTGTATGAAATTTTATCCATCTAGCTTTTCAAGTTTTTGAGTTATAGCGTTCACATGACCGCGGACATACAGACAGACAGACTTCCTTTGACGGATTTTGTCCAACATTTGCTAGAAACCTACAAATTATGTTTAAAGACCATATACCAAATTTCATCCCCGTAGCTCTAATAGTTTTCGAGTTATCGTGTTCACAGACAGACACACACACACACACACAGACAGAACCACACACAGATAGAACCACACACAGACAGACATGATTCCAAAATTGTGTTTTTCGGACTCAGGGAGGTCTAAAACGTGGAGATTCGTCAAAATCTCGAGTTCGAATTTTTTTGACGATTACAATACTTTCTCTTCGTATACGAGAAAGTAAGAAGTAGTTCCACCTTTAATCGAGTAATATCATCGAAATCTCAGTAAGGAAATGTCGACAAATGTTACAGAAATCAATTTAAACTTTAAAAAATAATATGAAATACTGCTACTGTTGTTCTGCCGATCCATTTGACAGCTTGAAGGATTGTTTCTTAGGATTCGGTTTTCGATATTGTCTAGAAAGTCCCGTAGAATCTAGGATTTTTACATCAATTTAGCGAAGTGATGTTGTGTTATTTGCATAAAACATTGAACATGATTGCAGCAAAAGCTCTGAGGTGCATGTTCGGATTCGATGATTTTTCGTCAAAGCGACGAAGATTCATAAAAGAAAACTCTGTTTTCCTAAAATGCATATCATTTTTCGCCGATTAAAAAATATGACCAAAATTTTAGTTTCTGGCACTTATAAAAATAATACTGTGCTGAAGAAGATTTAAATATAGTGAATAAAATTCTGCATCGCAGTGTTCTCGCAACTAACATTCTCATAGAACAGTTGTTTTATTGTTGCAGGTTGGGAGGATTTTTGAATTGTTATTAAATTTGTATCAACTTTCATGAATATATCAGCGCATTAAATACTGAAATAGTGTTAATAGTCTGCTTTAAAATAAAAGCGATGGCTCATTCGACCGTAAGTTATCGTTTTCTTTTAACTTATTAGACGCTTTCTGACACTTTTCGTCTTCTCTGCAGGAAACCTCCACGATGAGAAACTGGTTCTCACGTGGCTCGAAACCCACAAAGATCTTGATGCAGACGTCATTGAAGACATATCCAGCAGCATCTTGCCAGCTCTCATCGATAACACCACGTATTTAGCCGTGTTGTTCTGTAAGTGATTCACGCTCTAAATCAAGAAAGTTTTATAATAGTTAATAATAATATAATAATGATGTCTTACTAATCTTGATAATAATAATATTATAATGCTAATAATAATATAAAAATGATGTCTTAATAATCTTAATAATAATAGTGTTTTAATGCTAATAATAGTATAAAAATGATGTCTTAATAATCTTAATAATAATAATGTTATAATGGTAATAATAATATAATAATGATATCTTAATAATCTTAATGATAATAATGTTATAATGGTAATAATAATATAATAATGATATCTTAGTAATCTTAATGATAATGATGTTATAATGTTAATAATCTTAATAATAATAAAGTTTTAATGTTAATAATAATATATTAATGATGTCTTACTAATCTTAATAATAATAATGTTTTAATGTTATAAATGGTAATAATATTATAATAATGATATCTTAATAATCTTAATGATAATGATGTTATAATGTTAATAATCTTAATAATAATAATGTTTTAATGTTAATAATAATATAACAATGATGTCTTAATAATCTAAATAATAATAACGTTATAATGTTAATAATCTTATTAATAATGTTGTTATAATGTTAATAATAATATAATAATGACGTCTTAATAATATTAATAATAATAATGTTATAATGGTAATAATAATATAATAATTTTGTCTTAATAATCTTAATAATAATAATGTTTTAATGTTAATAATATTATAATAATGATTTCTTACTACTCTCAATGATAATAATGTTATAATGTTAAATAATAATATAATAATGATGTCTTAATAATCTCAAAGATAATAATGTTAATAATCTTAATAATAATGTTTTAATGTTAATAATAATATAATAATGATGCCTTAATAATCTTAATGATAACGATGTTATAATGTTAATAATCTTAATAATAATAAAGTTTTAATGTTAATAATAATATATTAATGATATCTTACTAATCTTAATAATAATAATGTTTTAATGTTATTAATAATATAATGATGATGTATTAATAATCTTAACAATATTGTTTTAATGTTAATAATAGTATAATAATGATGTCTTAATAATCTTAATAATAATAATGTTTTAATGTTAATAATATAATAATGATAACGTTATAATGTTAATAATCTTATTAATAATAATGTTATAATGTTAATAATAATATAATAATGGTGTCTTAATAATATTAATAATAATAATGTTATTATGGTAATAATAATATAATAATGATGTCTTAATAATCTTAATTATAATAATGTTATAATGTTAATAATGATATAATAATGATGTCTTAATAATCTTATTGATAATAATGTTATAATGTTAATAATGATATAATAGAAAATCTACAATCATAGGATGAATTCTAATTACGGTTTTTGTCCCCTTTGTTACAATCACGTAAATACTAGAAATTTGAAAGGTTTCAGTGTTAATATTAATAAGAGAAATCAAAATATTAATCTTGTGATACAGGAAAAGAGCATATTTTTCTACAAAAATGTGCATATTTGCAATGGCTGACAAGAGCCGCGGTGGTCTGGTGGTAAGGTCTTGACCTCGGCGCCAGAGGGTTCCAAGTTCGAAACCCGATTTCACCGAAGAACCACTGTGTAAGCGGGACTAGAGCACGTTAAATCCGTCGGGACCAAATGTCCTCCCGTTGGTGTGATGAGGAAGTTTGGAGAGGGAAGCCAGCTCAGGTGTCGCCCTCGTCATCCGACCTCGGTTCAGAATGACGAAGTCCATCCCAAGATAGCCCTTGTGTTGCTTCAAAACGGGGCGTAACCAGAAAATCTAGGTGTGTTCCCGCCTGCCCTAGCATTCGGGTAATCTGAACGACAGCCTCTACAATAGCTTCGAGTACTGAGGCCGGAGTCCTAGTAGCCAATCAGATGGCTACTATGCAATCGGCCACGGCCCGACCTCTCCCGAAGGAGGGACCCAAAACCCCACCGTTACTATACCCCCCAGTGGAAGCGAGTTCCTGCTTACTTATCCGGCAGCAATTCATCCTTGTACTATAACTAAACTAATTGCAATGGCAGACATGCGAGTGAAAGCCAGTAGTTTATAACCACGATGCTTATCGCTGGCAACACGATAAACTGGTGGTTTCCACTTTTAGCCAGCAGAGGGCGGTGTGTGTACACAAAACTTTTTTGGTGTACTCTCACCCACCAGGGACACCATCTACGATAAAACTTTGACTCAAAATTCCATTTCATATTCTTATAATGATTTATTATTTTTTTATCCCGTGTAAATTTAAATATTTTTATTAAATGTAAGAGATGATTAATTTGTGTCAATTGTTTCGCCAATTCAAGCGATCATTTCCAAATCCTCTTAATTAAATATCTAATTAATCTATTAATTATCTAATTATATAAAGATTAATTTCATCCCGGATAAATTTATTTTCTTTTGTTAAGTGTAAGACTAAATCAATTTATGCGAAATATTTCGCCAGTTTAAACGATCATTTCCAAAGCAGAATCATCTAATATAGCCGTGATGCTTTCTTTCATCTAATGACTGTTCCTTATTTCTTCTTTCACTTCTCGCAGATGATAGGAACGACGAAAACAGCCAGACGACTCTTCTGGAACTGGAGTCCATAGACGACGACACCAGCAAACATGGAATTCCTTTCGTCAAAATTTCGGACTTGGAAGTGGCTTCGGACTACGGAATAACGGAGCTTCCGGCTCTCGTCTACTTCGAGAAGAAGATACCGAACTTTTATCAAGGTAAGGTTTTACTTTTCATTTCGCATTGATCGCAACAGATGAGGCAATTGTAGAAGAATTCATTCCAATATTTTAGAATAACTGCATCATTTTCAGAAATAATATTCTAGACATCAGTTATATTTACCAGTGGAATATTAACAGCAGTGCTTCTCGTGATCTTTATACTCCTTAGTATAATTTGCTGAGGAGTTATGTAAGATTTGGTATACGTCACAATGCTATATGTTTTCTTTTTTATACACTTTTACTTAACTTGACATGATTCATGCTTGAAAAAATGGAATTTGTCATCGAATTTTCATTCACTTCCTAATGCGTTTCAAATTTTGTACACTTGCATATTCTCGATGACAATACAATATAGTAATAATTTCAGAAGTTAATTATCAGTTACGCGATTCATTCAGTTAAATTTTGATTCCATACAAGTGGCACCACCTGGTAGGGAATTAAGGTAGTATAAGGACAAGTCGCTCTTCAGGAGGGAAGGCCCGCTTATGATATTAATTAGTGCTTTTTTCTGCTTTAAATGATTCAGCTTTTGCGCAAATGCAGAAATAGCTTTGAGAAAAAAATGAACGCATAATATTTATAATAATGAATAATAGATTGTGAAGATTTAAAAGGAGAAAATTAAATAAAAGAAATTTCTACTTTTTATTTCACTATTAAAAGCGTGTTTTTAAAAGTAGTTTTAGTAACAGTAGTAATAAAGTTTTTGTTAAATTTAATCTCTTTTAAGAGCCTCGACCTCGTCATCTGACCACAGTTCACAATTATGATGACCACTTTCAATTGTTATTTAGTTGCTTTATAACAGGTCATGAACACAATAAACCATCTAACTTAATTTAGAAGTGAGATCAGTCAAATTAAAGAAAAACAGTCAACTAACGCATCAGCTAATTCACTATAAAAATGTCATTTTTGTATATGACTACACATTTTTATGTAAAAGCTTAAAAATGTAAGAATTATTTCACTATTCGAACTTCTCGGAGATTACTTAAAAAGCCATCTTGTGAATATAGTTCAGTATAGATTAAAGTTGAAGAAACAAGCGGTGAAAAAAGGGTCATTGTGGGTTACATATATTTTTATTCTAAGTTTTTATAACAAAGAGTTAGTAATTTTCTTCATATCTTTTAAAACTTTTTGCCAGTTTTGTCGATCTACAACAATGGATTCGTTCTTTTACGAAGACGTAAAGGCCATCGAAAAATTCACCAAATCGTGAATTTAAAAAAAAGGGCGCCAAAATCGTTGCACAAAAATATGAATCTATTCCGTTAAATCAAATATTCGTACTGCTTTTTTATATAAAACATTATATGGCCAGTAATTTCGAAAGAAGTGGGTTTTTTTATTGTGATGCACTGTATTTAATCGAACTTTTGATTCCAGGTGATCTTAAAAATGAAGAGGAAGTTTTAAACTGGCTCATCCACCAGAAGGAGAGCGACGAAATAGAAGACGTCACCAATAAAGTATTGGCACAAATGATTAAGACTTCCGACTTTTTAGCAGTTTTATTTTGTAAGTAGTTTATCAACTTATTTAGGTTTCAGTACATTTTTGAAGTCAACATTGAAAAATGTACTTAAATATGATAAAATAACACGTTATATGTTTCTGTAGCAATTTTAAAAATTGATAAGTGATCTGCTCAGATTTTAATAATATTTTAACCCTCTGACCAGTTATCTATTTTCATGTACTACCTTTAAAGTCCTAAAAAAATTGCCTAATTCCTACATAAAAAATTTGCTTTCAATGTGAATAATTAAATCTTTTTTGCGTGTAATAAAGTCTTTGAAATTTTAAGAATATTTTATCCATGTTATTTTAAGAAATTATACATACGAACATGAATACCTGCTTTTGAACTCAATATCAGAACGGAAAAATGCGTTTAAGGTATCCGAACACGTTCGGAGCATTTTTTAAAAAAAATGTTATATAGAAACACCATAATATGTTTTTTAGATTTGAACTTTATAAAGATTAATAATAGAGTATTATTTTTGAGTATAAATTATTAAGAATTTTCAAAAAACCTAAATTTGTGCTGTTTTTTAGGGAAAATTTTCAAAAACTTCAAACATGCTAGAGGTCTAACTTTTGTAATAATTAAGATAAAACCAGTACTAAAATAAACTACATACTGTGGACTAGTGCTTGTACTAGAATCTTAACATTCTTTGGATAAATAAAAATTTTAGAGCTAATCGAACAATCATTATAAGATTTTCAGCAAATTTTTTATGTCATTTTTCAAATAAAAGACCATAATAAAAAATATTGTTACAATATACATTATTCTAGTACATTCACTAGAGAAACATTTGAAGAAAGTGTTCACAAAATTTCAGAACAATCGAATGATAATATCTTAAGTTATCATGTTTGAAGTGTGAAAATTATGCATAACATCTAGTTTTGAAAAAAATCAAATTTTAGTTTTGACACGCGCTTAAATTAAATATCTAAACTTTAAAAAAAATCCTAAAAATATACTAACATCATATTAACTTGAAAAAATGCAGTTTAAAAGAATTTTTGACAGGTTTCTGTCCCTTTAAATGAGAACTTCTGATTAATTAAACGCCCATTTCCGGTTTTCGGTTTGCTATAAAACAATTAATATCTCATCTTCTAATTAACGTACCGACAAAAGTAAATATGTTTTAGAAAGGTAAATGAAAGAACTATCCAAAACATCAAAAATAAAAAAAAAATGGAAAGTTTGGCCGAAAATCGACTTTTCAATGTGTTCGGATATCTTAAGTATATACGTTAAGTATTCTGCATAAAACTGTCTTTGTAAAACTTCACTATTTTATTAAAAATATCCCTTCCTGCAGTAAACATAATATTGTATTAATATGTCTGTAATGATTGGAAAATTAGGATAGCCTGAAGGATTCCAGGTTCGAAACCCAATTCCACCAAAGATCCTCCGTCTAATAGAGACTGGTGAACATTAAATTTGACCTTAAGGGGAAAACATACCCCGGTGGTATGGTGCGAAAGAGGGTGCCTGCTCAGGCGTTGTCCTTGTGTTCTAATCAGAGTTTAAAATTACGAGGTCCGTCCAGAAATAGCTTCGCTTCAAAACGGGGCGTTAATATAGCTAAATTGAACTCAAATTTCGTATGAAGCCATGTTAACTTAGAACAGAGATGTCAAACTCTCATTAACAGCTTTTCTAAATAACAAAAACCGTATTGATAAAACAGCGTGTTTTGTGAAATTTCTTTGTGTGTGCATAAGTAAGGAAGTCTTTCTCATAAGCAATTCCCAAGAATTCTAAGAGTATTCCAAAATAGCTTGCTATGTGCTCATAAATCTGATGACACATTTAAAAATGAATGTTATGGAGCAATAATTTATTTTTGAGAAATAAATTATAAGACAGAAGTATACACAAAACCACGGGCCGCCTCAAGGTCGCATGTTTCCTTTTTGAGTTTCTTATGTGGCCTCACCATTTATTTACAATCTACATTTAAATAATAAACTTGCCTGTAATGTTATAATTACAGAAAAATAACCCGTAAGATTCTGCTTGGGGCCTTTTGCCCAACTGCCGATTTTTAATGTGGCCTTTCAGTGCAGAAAGTTTCCCCACCCCTGCACAAAGCTATAAAAGGTTTCTCTCATCGCTTACGTCTAAATTCAAACTTCAGTTAGCTACAGTGATTGGCTTAAAAGTTATACATTCATTAATAATACGGTTCAATGTCAATATGGATAATTCTGTATTAATTTGATCATAAACTTCCTCTATTCGTGCCTGTTTCAGACGACAGCGGGAGCAACACCAGCCAGACCATCATGGAGGAGTTGGAACGCATCGACGACGACTGCGACCAGCACGGCATCCCCCTCGTCAAGATCGACGACAGCCAGCTGGAGTCGCTCTACGGAATCAAGAACCCACCCGCCCTCGCCTTCTACAAGAAGCAGGTCCCCAAGTTCTACACCGGTCAGCACCTTTTTCGTATAACTGAAATATGAAGATATTCCTTCGGTATTAGAAAAACAGAAGTGACAAAACCAGTAACGCCGTGCCTCGATGCGCTTCGATAGGTCATGGATTCCTTGAGTCACGGATAATCATGGATATGCCATGACCAGGTTCAACACACTTAGTCATTGCTGTAAAAATCACTGCACCATCGGAAAACTACACTACTTAATCCATATGCAATCAATCGACTG
>BGPR01033965.1:0-16712 GCA_013235015.1 Araneus ventricosus
TGGCATGTAATCGCCCTATTGAGTTGTTTCAAATAGGAATATTTTGAGAATAATTCTTAATTTACTTTTTAAAATTTTAAAAGCTATAAAATAAAACAAGAAATACTTATAAAAATGATAAAAAAACAAATGATTTTATAAAAATTATAAAACTGTGTTATAAAAATTCCTTCGGAATGGTAGATATTAGCGACATGAAATTTGCAAATGACATTTTGGGGTCTATTTCTAGGTCTAAGTGACCTACTTAACTTTTACTTATTTTTAAAAGTAATTATTGTTCAAGATATTGATACTTACGTATTAACGCCACCTAGGCTACAGATTGGCGGTAATGCGCCAATAAAAAGCAATCTTGTTTACAAAAACCGCCAAATTGGCGGCACTTAAAAACCGCCAAATTGGCGTTAATACGTAAGTACAAAACCCGCCAAATTGGCGCCACTTAAAAACCGACAAATTGGCGTTAATACGTAAGTACAAACACCGCCAAATTTGGCGGCACTTAAAAACCGCCAAATCTGTAGCCTCGGTGGCGTTAATACGTAAGTACCAAGATATTTAATTAAAGGAAAAGATTCTGAAATATTCTTAAATAAAAAGCATTATTTAAAGGAAATGAAATTAGCATCTATATATATAAAACTGAATGAGTCTGGGTGTTCCTTATACAAATCTACAGTTTTTGTCTTATCTTGATGAAATTTGGCACATGTGCTCTTCAAAATAATATAGGATAATTATATTGTTTTAGATAGAAATTAACTATATTGATATAGAAATTAACTATATATAATATATATAGTTAAATATTTTACAAACAATTAAAACTCAAATAACATTTTTAGTATGTACACCTATTCAATCAATAATTAAAATTAAATATACAATAATATTACTAATTAATAATCATACAATGAAATACAGAAAGATAATTAGATTATAAACTATTACTATGAAAAAGACAACCCAGATTTGAAATTCCAACAATCAAATGCCAATCTGTCTTAGGAATCGATAATGTCGCATTAAATTCGAATACATATATAAAATGTATTCGTTGTTGTAGTCGTTAAATAACAAAAACAGACCGAGTTATATTCTAATTTTCATTTTATTATGGGAGAGTGACGGAATGTACGTACATCTTAGTTGAAGTTTTAAGTAAAAGTGTGTACAGAAAATCCCCGATTCTCTTAGATAAGGGAATAACAATATAACACGTGATCAAAGTGAAGGGAATATTGGGTTTTTGGTAAATAAATTACGTAAGCCTTTTAGGGAAAAAGTCTAGCGCCAAGAAGACGCGTCATGATTTTCGGTGGGCACGTGAAAGCGATTGAAATATTCTTTTAGTAATAAATATGCCAAAACGAGAGATTTAATATACATCCAGCGCGGGAAATAAAACGGAATTGGAGTTTAAGGAAAGCAATTATATATATGAAATGTTTTCGCTATTGTAGTCGTTGAAAATAAACACAGGCCGAGTAATTAACTAATTTCTTTTTATTATCGATAGGAGAGTGGTGGATACGTGCATATCCGATTAGGTTACAAGCGAAACTGCACAGAAAAATCCTTGTATTCTCTTGGATAAGGGAATAACACATGGGCACGTGATCAAAGTTAAGGGAATATTGGGTATTTTTAATAAGTTACGTAGGCGTTTCAGGAAAAAAGTCTGTTGCCAAAGAGACGCCGTCATGATTTTCTGTGGGCACGTGAAAGCAATTAAATATTCTTTCATTAATAAACATGCTAAAATGAGAGATTTAATATACCTCCAGCGCGGGAAAAGAACGAAACTGGAGTTTTAGAAAAGTGATTTTGGAATACATTAAGATTTAAAAATATATAATATTAAAATTTGGAATAAAATTAAGTGAGATTATTACATATATATATATATATATATATATCATTGTCAACTTTTCAAAGCCCGAAAGTTAATTAAGCTTTCTGTTCATTCAAAATTAAACTAGATTTTGAAGTTTTTTCTCGGTATCTACCGAAATTATTGTCCCAGAAAAACTATTTTTATAACCATTTTGAAGTTTAAAAAAATTAGCATTTCAGTGACACCAACTTCATTTCCGTACTTTTTTTTTATCTAATTTTAATGATTTTTTGAAATTAATTTTAAACACAAATGAACGGGCATTAAACGCATCACGTGCAAGAATACAGACTAAGAACTGTTGCCATAGCACATTAACAGAATTCTGGAAATAAACTAAAAAAATATAAAAGCAGGCGATTCACAATTTACTTTAGGAACAGATATTGATTAGGTTGAGTTAAAAACAATTTATTTCGAGACTATCATTATTATTAAGAAAAATTATCAATTGTTTAGTTTTAACTAATTAAAATCTATTCATCTCAAATTCTACAATCTATCAAGAAATATACAAAATGATTGTTTTTCGCAAATGCAAGATATTGGGATGTGTCAAGGACCTCTCTCTTAATCTTTTACAGCAGTGGTTCCCAACCCATGGGCAGCGGCCCACTTGTGGGCCTCGGATAGCGTATTAATGGGCCGCGAAATACTAGTCAAGAGTCGAAGTCAGGGGAGTTTCAAGAGCCTCCACTTGTTTCTTGCTTTATAAAACAATATATTTTTATTCCTTTTACAGTAAGCTTCACTAATCACTAACATATAAATGAATATTTTATACAGGATGTCCACACTTATCGTGATTCAGTAACTAATTTCGAAACCGTTAGAGATAGACATATAGTTCCAAATGGAAAAATACTTTAAATAAAGGGAAGAATTATATTTTATGTTTTCTGAGTCACTAATAATATTTCTGAAAAAATTACGAATTCTAACTTTTTATGCAGTCCCCCGGTCCTATCGGTCATATTTAGTAAAATATTCTTGACACTCTAACATTTTAAACAAAAACAAAAAAAAGTCCCACTCTTTTGTGACTAAAACTGACCGAGTTATGGAGCTTTGAATTTCATGATTTTAACCAATCAGCGGCCTCGTCGAGAAACTGCTGCGCATTGAATGATGAGTCGTCTGCAAGACGGCTATTCAAATGGTGTAAAGTGGTCTAAGTCAGCGAAATTCAAAGCTCCATAACTCGGTCAGTTTTAGTCACAAAAGAGTGGGACTTTTTTTTGTTTTTATTTAAAATGTTAGAGTGTCAAAACTATTTTACTAAATATGATTGATAGGACTGGGGGACAGCATAAAAAGTTAGATTTCGTAACTTTTTCAGGAATATATTTATTCACTCCAAAAAC
The DNA here is from genome assembly GCA_013235015.1 of Araneus ventricosus. Taxonomy (NCBI): domain Eukaryota; kingdom Metazoa; phylum Arthropoda; class Arachnida; order Araneae; family Araneidae; genus Araneus; species Araneus ventricosus. The sequence goes on from BGPR01033965.1 coordinate 3,265, forward strand.
ATACATTATAATTCTTCCGTTCATTTAAAGCATTTTCCCAATTGGAACTATATGTCTATCTCTAACGGTTTAGAAATTAGCTATTGGACCACGATAAGTGTGGACACCCTGTGTATATATATAAATATATGTGTTTGTATTTTTCTTCTTGTATATTTAGTTAGTGGGCCTCAAAATATTTTTTTACACAACAGGTGGTCCGAGCAACCAAAAAGGTTAAGAACCACTGTTCTACAACATTTTAACCCTTTCTAAGTCCGTTGGAAGTATACTTCCCACCAAATTCATCAATTTTTAAATGCATTTTTTAAGCTTGGCGTAAATTCTCGAAATATTTCTCGATCAAACAAAAACCTAGTTGTTCCAATTTCTTATCTCAAACAACAGCGAAATCTCTCAACTTAGTAATTAATTATTAATTAATAAAACTAATTAACAAAAATTAATGTCGTCCAATAAGCTGAATGAATTTCATTTCTCAAATTAATTTTAATCCCAAAGTTATTTTATTATACCACTATTAGAAAAAACTGCCCTTTAAAGGGTAAAAAAAATTTAAGTGAAATACCCATTCGAAATCACCCTAGTTTGTTGTTATCTACAAAAAATAAATCGTTTAAAAATTCTGTGATTATTCATGCACTCATGCGCCATAATGAGTCATTGAGAAAAACTGGACTCGACTCATGGGACGTTACATTCATATCACAAATGTATTGTTTAGCAACGGATTCGGAAACCCTCCGCACTTTTGCGCATGCGCCGGGCGGAGTTATTTTCATAAAAATAGGGGGAAAGTGAAGAATGGAAGGGTGATGTGTGCATTTACTCAGCGTGATCTAACAAAGAACTCCGGAAATATGACTCATTGCCTGACACCCCTTTCCGGTGTAAAATCCTCCAAAAGTGGTAGTCTCGGAATCCGTTGCTGAACAGTAACTGCATATGTTATTGTATAACATCACGTCTTTTTTTCTCTCCCCATAATGGGTTTCAAAACTAAAATTGATGCGGCTCTCTTGATGTGTATCACGTAAGAATGAATTAATTTCATGAACATAATATTCAGTGTCATTTCTGGGGAAGAAAAATCCCAATTTTTTATCAATTATTTAATAATTAAAGAATTATAAATATTTTTAACTAATTAAAAATTAATAAAGCCGAACGAAATGTCCATGTGTGTTTCAAAATAAAGTTTGCTTTCCTTTACATATTTTAATGATATTATTAACATTATTTGTCAATACTGTAAAGAAATTGTCTTGTGGGTTACGTGAATGCAATCTAATAAGCAGGATTAAAAAAATAAAGCTCTTTATTTTACAAATATTCCACGCAAAGAAGCGTAGCACAAGTATTAACACAGCACTAGTAAAAATTCACAACAGAGACTACCAATAAATCTCGACACAACGCTGAAAGGTTTCTTCAAATCTTCTGATCAAATTCCAACTGACTCTTCTTAGCTTGAGAGCTTGCCTTTATACTTTTCAACAGAAAGTGACTTCATTACGTAGGAAGTGACGTAATCTCTAGAAAGTTCATGAAACCAGTAGAAATAGCTTGAAAGTTCGAGGTCCTTCTAGAAAATTCTCTTTGTCGCCAACTTTGTCGCCAAAATGGTCGCCACATTTGTCGCCAATATTAGCATCTCAGGAAAACGACTTTATAGCTTTGTGACAATACGTTAAAAATTATGTTGAAGGAAAATGAGCATAATGCATAAATTAAAAACAATGAATTTTAGAAGGAAGCTTCGCACTTGGTATTTTTGATCTGATCTTATTTTAAAACACATACGAATATGATTTTAAATTCAGAATCAGAATAATTTATTTTTAGCAAGAAAAAAGATTAGATCTTCATGAAAAAATTAAACAAATTCTTACTTATACCTAATTAGAATACACAGTAGTAACTAAATACCTGCCACTTAAATTAAGCAGCTTTTAAGTATTTGATTAATATAAAAGTAATTTATTTAATTATTAATTTCAAACTTATTTTGGTAAGCTAAATAAATCTGATATTCCTAAAATTCTTTTCTATATAATAATTTAAGTATTTTTCTTAAAATTAAGGATATCTTAGTATCCTGATAATTTAACCAATTTACATCGAGTAAAATATCCGGAAAACAGATTTTGCGAAATATCCTGAATTCGATTTTATAAATTAATTAAATTAGTAGCTATTAGTCATCCGGAATAACAAGATTTAAAATCTAATCAATATCTCGTTGAAAAACAACTTAATTACTGCCCCTTCGTGCGTCATATTTTAATAAACTTATCAAAGAAAAATAGAAAGTCAAAGGTGCTTCTCTGATAATTAATTGACCTTTTTTTCTGTAGAATATTAATAAAAAAGAAAATAAGGAAGGTGAAAAAATGAGAAGGTTTTGATAAGAAGGATTAAAAAAATGGAATTCATTCATTTATTTTAAGGTTAAAAGAGTAATTATGAAAAAAATGAAACCTGATATGCTAAAAGTGTTTAGTTTAACAATTCCGCAATACTTATTTTTATTATTAGGGAAAAACAAAATATTTGCTTATTGAATTCTAAAGAAAATGACTTCTGGCATCTAATGGCTATTTTTCTTTATCTACAGTCATTCAAGCCTCAATACTAGAACAGCTGACGGACTAGAAACTAAAACGGACTAGAAATTAGAAATTAAAAAATAATAAAAGCTGAAAATAAATTAACCTAAAAATTTCCACGTTCCAATTGTTTTTTTAAATAAATGAATAACACTTAATGATGATTACAACACTTTTATTGCATTAACTCTTCCTCAGAAATCATAAATATATATATTTATCTGATTTAGATACTTCTTGCCTTGAATTTTTTGCATGATGATGTTTACAGACAGAACCACTATTTTTCAATTTTCTGATGCTTCATACAAAAATCGTAAACAACGCTCTACAGGGCAGATCGTAGGATCTAGAGCTTGCACGTGATTTAGATATTTCTTTCCATGAATTTTTAACATGATGATGTTCATAGACAGAGCCACTATTTTCCAATTTTGCGATGCTTTATACAAAAATAGTTCAAAACGCTCTACAGGGCAGATCGTAGGATCTAGAGCTTGCACACGATTTAGATATTTCTTTCCATGAATTTTTAACATGATGATGTTCATAGACAAAGCCACTATTTTTCGATTTTGTGATGCTTTATACAAAAATCGTCCAAAACGCTCTACAGGTCAGATGGTAGGATCTAGAGCTTGCACGTGATTTAGATATTTCTTTCCTTGAATTTTTAACATGATGATGTTCATAGACAAAGCCACTATCTTTCAATTTTGCGATGCTTCATACAAAAATCATCCAAAACTCTCTACAGGGCAGATCGTAGGATCTAAAGCTTGCACGTGATTTAGATATTTCTTTCCTTGAATTTTTAACATGATGATGTTCATAGACAAAGCCACTATCTTTCAATTTTGTGATGCTTCATACAAAAATCGTCCAAAACGCTCTACAGGGCAGATCGTAGGGTCTAGAGCTTGCACGTAATTACCTCTTAGGTAAATAGATTTTTAATTCATTAAAAAATTAAAGAAATTTTAAGGCTTTACCTCAATAACTTCTGATAATATTACTGCACACAAAATATTTTCACACCATTTTAAAATACTGATCGTTTCAAAATTCCACGACTACCATTTTTGGACGATTTTACTTCGGAAAGGGGTGACAGGCAATTAGTAAAATGAGCGTATTTCCGAAGTTATATGTAAGGTCACGCTATGTAAAATGCAAATATTTTCCCCTCCATTTTTCACTTCACTCCTATTTGAGTGAATTCAACTCAGCCTGGCGCATGCGCAAGAGTACAGAGGGTTTCGGAATCCGAGAATCGTCAGTGAAAACTAGCGGCAGTGGCGTCACCTGGCACTGAATTTCAAATTTATTTCTTAATATATCTCTAGTGCAAAGTTTCTCAAACTGTGCTCCGCAAAACAATTCCCAGTTCTCAGCGAAAAGGTAGGACATGTTTAAAATTAAATATTTTTATTAAACATATTTTAAAATTAAAAATATTTTTTCACAAAAAATGGAACAAAAATATTTGTTGCGCTCTCGGTGTGTAATAAAAAAATCTAGTATAAATTATTTATCACCGATAAGGTGAAACATTGACTATATAAAAAGGTAGTCGGCATTTAATGTGTCAGTTTCTCGTCCACCAGTCATGAAAACAAATTTACTTCAGAAGGCAACACTAGACAACACAGAGCCAGACAGAGGCTAGACTCACTGTGTCGGCGTTTCCAGAAACAATTACCTTCGACGCCTTTCCAGAAGTATCGGAAATTTTTTTATTGCATATAAAACTTGTTGGAAACTAAAGGATTTGGAAAAGAACTCGAATAAGACATTCCTATGGATATCCTAAACGAGTTTGAAATCCATCGCCTACGTTTGATTGATGCTTTCAACTCTTATTTACCAAAAAGATTGCATAAAAACATAAAAGAAAACGTTGGAGTTGTAGAACCATACTCTATATCCAAAACCCATCCTCTCTGACATCAGAGGAATATGAATGCTTGCTTGATTTGACATCAGATACAGCGATAACATCATAGTTTAAAACTGATAAATCAATCTGAGGTTTTTGGTGTACGCTAAAAGATGAATTTAAAATCCTATCAAATAAAACGAAGCTTATTTTCCTGCCCTTCGCAACCAATTTAGTCGAAACAGGATTCTCCGCATACACCGCTACTAAAACAAAATACAAATCACGTCTTAATGCAGAGCGAGATATTCAGTTGCAACTATCCGAAATTAAGCCAGATATAATCTTATTGTGCAAGTCAAACACCCTCATCCTTCTCATTAAATTTCTCGTTCACGAAAACAATTAAAAATTTGTAAGAAATGTAATAATGCCAAATTAATAAAATAACAAATTGTGGATTTGCAATATTTGCCCTGAATTTAGTTCCAATTTTTTTACTTTCTCGTATACGAAGTATACAAAGAGAAAGTATTGTAATCGTCAAGAAATTCGAACTTGAGATTTTGACGGATCTCCACGTTTTAGACCTCCCTGAGTCCGAAAAACACAATTTTGGAATTATGTCTGTCTGTGAACACGATAACTCGAAAACTATTAGAGCTACGGGAATGAAGTTTGGTATGTGGTCTTTAAACATAATTTGTAGGTTTCTATCAAATTTTGGACCAACTCCGTCCACGGGAAGTCTGTTTGTCTGGCTGCCCACGGTCATGTGAACACTATAACTCAAAAACTTGAATAGCTAGATGAATAAAATCTAGTACACAGTTTTATCATCATGAATGTAGGTCCATATAAAATTCTGGGCCAAATCCGTCAAAGGGTTGACTTTCTGTCGGTCTGTATAATTTACTTTTGAAGAGAATCAGTTATCTCCACGCGCATGCGTACTGGAAGAACGGAACGGAATTTCATTACGGAGTAGCGAATTACGTCAGTTTGTCCTTGAGCCGGTAGTAGAGAAAAATCGGTACGCATCTCTTTGAAATTCTTTACATAGATATTTTTCAATCACTATAATGAAAAACCTTCTGATAGTCATTGGATTCTGGGTAACAATAGGTTCGAATTTTTTTAGCCGCGCGGGGGAAGGAGAAATGGCACCTTTTTTGGGGAAGTATACGAGAAAGTTTAGGGGAGAACACTCCCGCTGGTTTTTTTTACAAGTCTGTGTTTTCTGTCTGCAATGGGAAATTAGTGCAGAAAAAACCAGTGGGAGTGGTCTCCCCTAAACTTTCTCGTATACTTTCTAAGTGGAGATTCGTCAAAATCTCGAGTTCGAATTTTTTTGACGATTACAATACTTTTCCTTTGTATACTTCGTATACGAGAAATTAAAACAAAAAAACAAACAAACCTGAAATCAAATATCTGTTGCCACGTTTCAAAAAAATATTACTTTGAAGCAAGCGATAAAGTAGGCAATGCAATGAATACTAATGCGAAAATTCTGCTTTGGAATTGAATTCCCAAGAAAACAATTTATACTACCACAACCGTAACAATTGCAAAAGCGCGTGAATAAAAATTTGCTGAAATAATGAGATCGGTTTGATTTACAACAATAAAAAAATTGTTAACAATTGATGTTTGAAAACATTATTTATTGTTGTAAATAAAATTTACAACAATAACAGATTGCTACCAATACGCATGCGCATGAGAATCGGATTAAAAGAAATTGAATATGCAATTTGAACGCCTCTTTTTGACGGATTTGGCCCAAACTTTTATACGGACCTACATTCATAACGATAAAACTGTGTACCAAATTTTATCCATCTAGCTATTCAAGTTTTTGAGTTATAGCGTTCACATGACCGCGGACATACAAATACACAGACTTCCCGTTGACGGATTTTGTCCAAAATTTGATAGAAACCTACAAATTATGTTCAAAGACCACATACCAAATTTCATCCCCGTAGCTCTAATAGTTTTCGAGTTATCGTGTTCATAGACAGACACACACACAGACAGACATACAGACATAATTCCAAAATTGTGTTTTTCGGACTCAGGGAGGTCTAAAACGTGGAGATCCGTCAAAATCTCGAGTTCGAATTTTTTTACGATTACAGTACTTTCTCTGTGTATACTTCGTATACGAGAAAGTAAAAATTAAACGGTGAAATCTAATGTCCCGCAAACTTAAATGACGAAACTACCTTGTATCGTCAAAGCTATTTTGTCGTTCTATTTACTAAATACGGTATATAGTTGCGAGATAAATTTCAGTGCTCCGCGTTGAATTTCCAATTTCAAAGGTGCAGAGAACCGCTGCTCTAGTGTATCTCATTAATTTCCAATAACCACCGAATGACTCTCATAATCGATATTAGATATGAACATTATTTCAGTTTGCGGTAGAAATATGCAAATGTAAGCGAATAAAATAATTCACTCAATTTAATAACAAACTGAAGCAGTATAGAATTATAGATATTACAGTAATGAAAATATATTGCAGGTTAGTATTTTCAAAGAATTATCGCAAAGATATTTAATTGCTTTTATAAGGTCGAATTCCAATTAAAATGTGGTGAAATATCGCCTTCCCATCTCTATAAAAATTTAAAAACTTGACTTCCATTGTTAGAGCTACACAAATTCAACTTATCTAGCGCTGAAAAAGAACTGGATGACAATTTAATTAACCATTCATGAATTTAATAAATGAATTCTCGGAATTTATTGCATTCGAAATAAGGAATGAAATGTTTCACAGTGCGTTGCTGTTGCCAAGCGAAAATTCTAAAGATGATTCAATTACTGATTAGAATAATAAAATTCTGTTATTGAAGAACAATAACGTTTTGGAAGAACTATTAAAACGTCTTGATTTGATAATTAAATTCTGATGACGTAAAGAAGCAATAAAAATAACAGTTTTGTCAACGTTTCTGCCTCACTCGGTAAATAAAAAGGAACGAATAATTAATTTATAAGAAAGATTGGACGAAAGATTGCTAATTAAATTTTATAGGTTATACAACGAAAATTTCTTGTGTTCTTAAGCTACCTTCACATCAGAATATATAATATATTAAATTGTATCATAATTTTATTTGAAACTATTAATTAATTTAAAACGTTATCTTAATGGAATTGATACTATTTAATTATAAAATCGTTAACAAGTTAGTAAAATGAATAAAATTAAGCAATGCCGAACTCCGATTGAATCTCTTAAAAAATAAAATCAAGTTTTAAGTTATAAACCCGTTACATTCATGTCATTCTAAAGGTCAAATGGATTAAAGAACAATTATTGTAAATTTATTCTTAACTAGCTGTTATGTCAGGCCTTGCTCGGGATTAAAACACTTTTATGTCTAATATTTTTAATGAAGAAACTATTTTTGTACAGTAAATTTTAATACAAAAATGCCTTTATCGCCTGAAACGTTTTTGCTTCAAATTTCGTTCATAAAAAGTGAAGTATAAGAAGGATTTTGATGAATATTTTGGGTCAATTAATTAAATAATTAAATTTTCATTTAAAAAGGCGTCAAAATAAACCAAATCAATAGTTGTTCCCGATATAAATTATGAATCGCCTGCTTTTAAACTTTTCTTTAGTGTTCTTCTAGAATTTTGTTTATAAATTCAAGCAACAGCTCTTCAAACGTATTCTTGTTCTTTAACAAAAAAAAATACATTGCTACAAATTGTGAATTTTATACACAATTTGACTTTTTTTAATTATTGAAATGAGAGCAACACTTTTGAACGTAAATGAAACTTGTGTCACTGAAATGACAATGAATTTTTTAAACTTTAATGTACTATAAAAATTGTTATTGTAACATAACACTTTCGAAATATATCACAAAAAAACCCCGCAAAATCTTGCTTAATTTTTAATTTAAAAAAGTTTAATTAACTTTCGGGCCTTTTAAGGTTGACAGTGATCTTCCACTTCTTTTTAAATATTAACAGAAATAAAAAGAAATTTGTTCAAAGTCTCACCGTTGCCTAGCAACGAAGTATCATTAAATTTGTTTTATTTAAGAATCGTCTGCTGTAATAATTCATTTATTAAATTTTAAAAAAATAATAAAAGTTGAAGGAAACATTTCACATATATAAAATTGGTATCATTGAAAAGGTAAAAGTTTGAACTTGAAGATGGTATAAAAATATTTTTGGGGGGATAATTTGCTCCGAAGTTAATACGGAAAAACCGTTTCGATTAATTTCTAATTAACTGACTGTTTAATTAACTTTAGGACTCCGAAAAGCTGGCAATAATCTTCCTCTTGCCTTAAATGATAAGTGTGCAAAATTTGGTTGAAATTGCTGTAGTAGTTTAGGAGGAGATGTGGAACAATGACTTTTATTTATATTAAGATTACATGTACCCAGATAGCAATTTTAGTTTGCAGCAAGATTGCCACAAATTTGTCACGACAAGAGTGCATGCTTGCCACAAATTTGTCATGACAAGAGTTCAAGATTGCAGCAAGTTAACGAAAGATTCGAAGTCACCATGGAACGAACTTGCAGCAAGCTTGCCGTGCAAACTCATTGCAAATTATAGCAAAAACAGAGTACGAACACAACCCGGGATAGAACTCGCGACCTACCGCTTAGTAGCCAGACGTCGATACCACTGCGCCAGCTCGCCTATGAGGGGAGAAGATAGATTTCGCTAATACATCGTTCGAAACGATTCGTATACAATTTATTTTAAACTATTTTCTTGATTTCATTAATTTTTTGAGTTGAGAATATGATTTGAAGTCAAAGAGAGAGCGATTTTCGCTAATAACTACGTTTTGCTAGTAGAATAAATTATGAAATTAGAGTTCAAAAGTAATTACTTTAAAATCGGACAAAATGTATAAGTTATTATTTTTCAACAAACAATGACTGTTTTTTAGGTTTAATTTTGTTTATAAATGTTAAAATTTCAACATTAAGAAAAAGGCGATATAGTTTTCTTTAAAGTAAAAACTTTTAGTAAAAAGATGGAAAATGTTTCAAATTTTTTTTATAAAAAAGTTAGTTTTTTTTTACAAATTATCATTGATTTATTGAATTAATAAAAAGAAGGACGGTCTAGGAGATGCTATTAAAAATCGGATGTTTTTTTAAAAAACAGAGACAAAGGTAATTATCTCTTTGTGCTATCTTTGCATGAAGCTTGTTTTGCAAATTTGCATTGCAAAGGAGGTGGCGCTGTTTGTCATGGTGAACTTGCAGCAGACTTGCAATGCAAGGAAGGTGGCGCTAGTTGTCACGGCGAATTTGCTACAAGTTCGCTTCAAATTTGACGCGTCAAATTTGCTATGACAAGCTAATATCAAGTCAAAATCAAACTTGCTGCAAACTTACGTGCTATCTGGGTAAATGCATAAAGCCGACAGTAGAAAATATTCTGGCTCGGGGTGGATTTGTTAGCAACTGGTCTGATCGACTAGGAGCCGGCCATGACATTACTGCCGAGATTGAAGTCAATTTGCAATCTACAGACGTAGAATCCATCTAAATACAGTGCAACATCTTTAGTACGCGGCTCGTTTGTAAGTCGTTCTCCTTAGCAAGCATTTTGTCCTGGTTCGGTTCACTCCTATTTATACTATATGTTAAAATCTTGATATTAAAGAAAATCTTTATAACGTTGCAGGTAATGGATAGTGCATAATAGTGCATTGCCACTGATTGTTGAGTGAATAGTGCATCGTCGTTCAACTCAAAAATCAGTACTTTTCACCTCAAATAAAAACGGTGATATTTCCCCCCTGCGCAATTGAAGTAAGCAGGGGCATGTTCTTATATCAGCCGAATCGAGGTCTTCTCAGGTGCAGAGTATCTTTACAGTCGATTGACGGATGGAATGGGGTGAAGTCGTGGTATGGAACATATAGATAATGGGATAGATTATTGCGATATATCTAAGAATTATATTGTATAGTTATACACTATAAAACCAAAAGTATCCGGATACTTTCATATTTATCAGAATTTCTCCGGAAAGGATTAATTGACTACCTTTAAACTTCGATCATGTGAAGAATAGACTGTAACTCACATTTTACATTGAAGATTCGGTCCTGAGGGCAATTAGGGGACCGTCTACAAACTGATGAAGACAAAAAGTTTTTGGCCCACCCCACTTCACAGAATACTGCAAAGAAGATGAAATGTGTCAACTGAAAACAAGATGATGATGCCCCTAATTGCCCTCAGGATCGAATCTTCAATGCAAAATGTGAGTTACAGTCTATTCTTCACATGGTCGAAGTTTAAGGGCAGTCAGTTGATCTTTTACCGAGAAATTCTAAAACATGTGAAAATCTAAAAGTGTCCCGATACTTTTGGCCATATAGTATATGTTCGGCAATAAAAATTAGTGAAAAAATTAAAGAAGAAACATGTACACATGGTTACTGAAGAAGAGGTATTATAATAAAAATGCTGTGGCTATCGTTAGGTCTTCTTCAATTATTTAAAAGTTGGATTTTTGAAATATTGTCTGACATTATAAGCATAATTTTACTCTAAAAATGTAATCAACCTAAAAGTAGACCTTATACCATTAGGACGGCTTAAATAAGTGATTAACTGCATTTTGAACCAAGATTCATTAATGCATCTTTCTCGTTAGTGTGTAATAGTTTTGAATATTGAACAAGAAGTTCTTCTGGACCCTTTTTCTTCATAAGAATATCTATAATAGTTATAAGTAATGACGCACCCAAGTCAAATAATAATAATAAATAAACAATGTCTTTTTACTTTTAGAACAACCAACGGAAATCTAATTTTATAATCACTTTATGGTTTCATTTATTGGTCAACTAGCAGTACGCGCACGGCGTTGCCCGTGGAATCATGACTTCAAAAAGTGGGTGGAAAAAAGTGCCCAAAATGCCAGGAAAAAGTTTTGAAAACAAAATCAAAACAAAAAATACACATTATTGATATTCCCGCTTATTTTTTCTTTGCGAATGACGTCACCTGCCGCGAAGAAGGTCACGTTGCAACAATGCATTGTGGGACGGTCCGGAGAAGCTCTCGCTGTTAAATCTCGCTACGAAAAAACTGTTTAAACCGATCAGGGAAAAATTAATTTTTTAAAAACGAAAAAAGATATTTTAACAGTTCGTGTTTTAAATCCGACATAAACGTTCCATTTATAGGCTGGAAAAAAATGAAAATTATAAAGATGTGAGAACGTCAGATGCGATAATTTAAAGAAATCTTTTTTGAAAATTACCATAAAAGTTACTATTTTTCAAAAATTTCTCAAAATTCAGTAAATTACGTTAGACCTACGAAACAAACTTCATTAGAACGGAAATCATTTGTTCTTTCCGATGGTGTAACTGTTTATTTCGTACAATTATTCGAAGCCATGCTATTGAGAAATGAGTGCGAAAAATCACCCCAAAAGACACAAAATATTAAATAAAAAAATTCTGGATTAAATTTCAAAATTCCGGCTTCGAGGTGCATTCAGTCACCATTACGACTACGTGTATGCCAAATTTCATGGCTGTAAGTGCGATAGATTCGTCTGGACATCGCAGACAAACACACACACACACGCACACAAACATTGCCTTTTATAAGTATAGATGAGCGAACACCAAAAAAAAATTCAGTTTGGCGAACATCCGTTTAATCTACATTTCAACTGCCTCCGGAAGAAGCTTTCCAAACTACATCTACATATTCCTATATTTATGTTGGCATTTTTAAAGACAGGATACGCAAATGGTGACAGTTTTACAGCAGCACGTACCCAACATAAGTAATCCTCCACCCCCACCAACAGGGGAGCAATTGCTGGCGAAATATTCCCGAAAACGAAAACTTCTAGAACGTGGGATATGACTGGTGTCCGGTTAGATATCCTTTTATCCTCGCTCCGCCCTCTCCCACCCCTGCATTCCTTTGCTACGGTTCAATAAAGGGCGAAATGGATTGCCCCGGGATGTGCAAGAGAAAAAAAATTAAAAGCGGGCTCCAAAGGTGAGAAATAAGGGTTGGGGTTGAAAGTGTCTGGAACTCTCCCTTTGGAAATCCATTTGGGGCTTTTGCAGGTGTCAGGCGAGTTGAAAAGCGTAAGCTGCGTTGATGCACGCTCGAGAGAGAAAGTCTTCGAAAAGGGGCGGATGTGAAGTGAAGAGGTAAAAGAAACTCGAGATTTAGGCAGAGTCATTGCTGGGTTGATAAAGAGAGAGTAGTTTTGTGATTGATTTGTTGGAGAAAGTGAGCATTAGAAAATTTAGTGTTTTGGAATCTGATTCTGCAATTTTTATTGTTCAAATAAAAATAAAAAAAACATACAAAACCGGAGAGTGTAGCCGACTCTACTACGTAAAAAATATCTTAAAATTTATAAAAAAAATATAAAATAAAAATAATAACTTTACATCTCCTTTATCCTACGTATCAAAAATCCTACGTATAAAAAATATCTTAATCTAAAACGTGATAAAAATATCTTTTTATCCTACGTTTTTAAGTAGAAAAAGATATTTTTCTACATGTTAAAAGATTATTACGTATAAAAAGATTATTACGTATTAAAGTATTATAATTATTACGTATTAAAGTTTTATACGTAAAAATCTACGCATTTAGTACGTATCTACGTAAAATCTACGCATTTATACGTATTTAGTTTAATACGAATTAAAATTACTACGTATAAAGTTTTATATATTACGTATTAAAGTATTATAAGATTATTACGTATTATAAAAGATTATTACGTATAAAAAGATATTTTTTACGTAGGGTAAAAAGATACGTTTTTACGTAGGATAAAAATATCTTTTTATCCTACGTATAAAAAATATCTTAAAATTTACAAAAAAAATACAAATTAAAATTAATAACTTTACATCTCCTTTGTTACGATAGAGGAGATACCGAATTAA
>BGPR01033966.1:0-16522 GCA_013235015.1 Araneus ventricosus
TGAAAATCTGCAAGTGTCCGGATACTTTTGGGCATATAGTGTATATAGATGTCAAGGTTACTTGAGAGTACTAAGGAGTATAAGGTATAAGAGTATAAGGCCCACAGAGAGCGGATGAATTGATGACGTCGCATTGGGACGCACATCGCATCGTCCCAGTGTTACGTAACGGAATAAATATGACATTTCAGAGCTTTTTTTAGCAACCATAAAACTTTTTATAAGCCTGACTTTTTGTGAAAAGTTGTTAAAGAATCACAGATTACGAAAGAATAAATATTTTAAGTGTTTAATCGAAAATTTTAATAAATTTCTGTGATCTTTCTGATATGATCTCCTGATCTTTCTGATAAGAAGTAAAGAGATAATTATGACGTATGGTATTAATTAATTTTTTAAAAAAATTTATCTGAGATACTGGATGATTTAAAAAAAACACCTGGAGAATTGAGATTAATTTTACTTGCAATTATAAAATAATAGTCTTTTAGTTACTTCATGTAGTAAAAAATGAAATCAAATATCTGTGGAAAATTTCTTAAAATTAACTTGTAATTTTTGATAAATATGAGCCGAAATATCTTGTTTTTTGCAGAACTGCTTTCATCGCACAACTCTTAATTGCATTATACACATATATTTTGCATCTGTTGACGCCTACGCGTCCTTCCATTCGCCGCGGAGTTTCGCGCCATTGAGGGTGCAGAGTTGAATGAACTTTAGCTGTCCCCTTTCGTGTCCATGGAGGTGCGAAGTTGACTGGAGTTCATTCTCGTTCGGATCGCCTAAGCGAACGGACCCCTGTGCCATATTCCCCTTCGGGAATGAGAATCGTCTCTCCTTGAATGTTACTACTTAAGAATTTATTTAAATTGTGCCTTGATCGTTCATGTTTTTGTTTACAATAAATTTATTTAATTAACAGTCCACTGCTCTTATTTACCCTCTGAACTATCCTCCATTTTTTGGTCCGAGCGACCCGGAGATATGGGTAAAAATATGCTGCAAAATCTAAACCCCCTTCGCGGATCGATCAGGGATAAAGTAACTAGGCTAAATAAAGCTGCGAAGTCCTATGAACCGCCAGCCACGCCAGAAGAGTCAGAAATTATTCTGAATCAAAAATTGCAAAATGTGTTAGAACTGAAAGCACAAATGAAGAAGCTTCTAGCAGACTATTTGGATTTACCAGAAAGTACTAACTTGGAAGAACCACTGGAGGTTATCTACAACATAGAAAAAGAAATCGAAGATCTGCAGGTAAAATTTAAAATTTTACTAACTAAGTATTGCAAAGCACCTAATGCTGACAATGTGCCGATGACTGTTCACAAAAAAAAAAAAAAAAATTCTAGATTTACCCTTGCCTGAATTTACGGGTAAATATGAGGAATACGAATCATTTAAAACTCAATTTACGTCTATCATAGGCAATAATAAAAGTTTAAATGACAATCAAAAATGTTGTTACTTGAAAGCGTCCTTAAAAGGTGATGCAAAGCTCATTGAAAGTACACAAGATACTTTTCAATCCTTACTATCAGCATTAGATGCGCGCTAGCAGAACAAGCGTGCTGTTATAGACACACTTATTAAAAATGTATTATCAGTCGGAAAAGCAAATTACTCTCCAAGGCAACAAAGAAATCTTGTAGACATTATAAAAAGAAATCTAAGAGCGTTAGAAAACTTGAAGTTATCGAGAAACAATTTATCTGACGCATTATTAGTACATATTTTGGAAGGAAAAATTGATTCCGAATCACAGAAGTTATTCCAAATGGAAAATAAATCCCGTGAAATTTTATCGCTTGATTGTTTCTTAAATTTCATAGAAGATCGTGCCCGCATTCTAGAGGGTATAAGTCAAAACTGTACTACTACGGTAAACTCTAACTCAAATAAGCAGTCTGTGAAGCCAAAATAAAATTTTTCCCTTCCAAAATCACTAATTGTGAATTCTCATAACAAAAGTAAAAAATGAGTTCTTCAAAATTGCGATGAATCCCATCCTCTATATCGATGTTCTAAATTCAAATCCTTCAAACTTTCTGATCGTATAGATTGTGTTCAAAAAAATAAACTGTGCAAAAAATGCTTATCTTTTCATCCGAATACAAACTGTAAATCGAAATATAACTGCTTCATGTGTGGTGATAGTCACAATTCTTTACTGCATGACGACTCAAAAATAAACAACAAAAACAACTCCTGCCGCGAGGAGGAAGATACTCCCCTCTGTGCTTCTCCCCACTCTTCAACTATGCAAGTAGAACAGACGGCTACAAGTTTTTCTTGCTCGACTTTTTTAAACCGTAAGTCGATTCTTTTGTGCACTGCTCGAGTCTTCATTCGCAATAAAGAAAACAAATTTGTACCAGTGAGAGCAATTCTAGATTCAGCTAGCGAAATCAATATTATAAGTTCGGATTGTGCAAATGTTTTGGGATTAAAAAAAGAAAAATTATTCTTGCCTGTTAGTGGAATTTGTGGTTCAACTCAAAATGCTAGCAGAAAGGTGACAACCAGTTTGTCCAACTTAAACGGAAATTATCAATGGGATATCGAATTAATGGTATTACCAAAGATAACAGATTTTTCACCTGCAACCAGGTTAGATGTTTCCAATTTGAAAATTCCAGAAAATATTCAACTTGCTGATGAAACCTTCTATATACCACAAAAAGTTGATCTCTTATTGGGTTGTGAACTGTTTTTCGAATTTGTCAAAGCAGATAAAATTCGACTATATGATAGTCGTTTAATTCTTCAGGATACTTGTTTTGGATATATAGTTGCTGGTAGCATAGAACCTATTTTCCAAATTAATAATGCAACTAGTCATTGTTTTTTGTCCAGAGGCATGGATACCTTAGATAAAACATTAAGGTTATTTTGGGAAATAGAAAATGTGACGTGTGATAGTTCCCCAATTAGTGAGGAATTAAATTATTGTAATGAGCACTATGAAAAAACTCATTATCGAAATTCTGAGGGAAGATATGTAGTACAAATGCCCTTTATGCCTGAGATTGAAAAAATTAGTCTGGGTGATTCCTATCAAATGGCCTCAAAAAGGCTCAATAACTTATGGAAAAGACTAAATCGGGATCCAACTATGAAATTCTTATATTCGGAATTCTTACGAGAATATAAGAATCTAAATCACATGGAAGAAATAACTAACTGTAACCACAGTGATGACGGTTATTTCTTGCCTCACCAAGGTGTCTTACGTCCATCAAGCATCACTACTAAACTTAGAGTAGTCTTCGATGCTAGTGCTAAGACCACAACTGGTTATTCTTTAAATGACCTATTGTGCGCTGGTGGTGTCCTACAGGACGACTTATTTTCCATTCTTACAAGATTTAGGAAACACCAGTATGCATTTACTGCGGACATCAGTAAAATGTGCCGACAAATTAAGATCAACCATTCGCAAAGAAAATATCTAAAAATACTATGGAAAGAAGGACCTGAAGAGAATGTCAAAGTGTTTGTCTTAAAGACTGTGACGTACGGAACTACTAGTGCTCTCTTCCTAGCAACAAGGACTCTTCAACAACTTGCTAAAGATGAGAGGGAAAACTTTCCCATAGCATCAAAAGTGCTCCTAGACGATTTCTACATGGATGACTGCTTATCCGGTGCTTCTGATATAAACCAATTTATGGCACTGAAGAAAGAACTCGGAGAACTACTCCTTCGAGGTGGCATGACTCTACATAAGTGGTGTTCTAGTGCGAGCAGTGAATCGGACCTCTACCCCTTCAACTACTGCGAAAAACAGTCAACAGTGAAAACTCTAGGAATGATGTGGAACAATTGTGAAGATGCCTTCTTATTTGATATCTCTACTAGTTCCACTACTGAGTTTACCAAAAGAGACGTTCTGTCTCAGATAGCTAGACTCTTTGATCCTCTCGGACTTCTTGGTCCTGTAATTAGCAAGGCCAAGATATTTCTTCAACGTCTGTGGCTGCTTCAGATCGACTGGAGTCAGAAACTGCCCTCAGACATCGCTCAGGAGTGGTCTTCATTCATTTCAAGTCTGAGCTATGTCAAAAACATAAAAATACCAAGATTTGTGCTTAGACCAAATCCCAAGGAAATTATCCTACATGGGTTTTCCGATGCCTCGGAAAAGGCGTATGGTGCAGTGATATATTTACAGTCAGTGTGTGATTCATCTGATAATAACACCTTTCTTCTTTGCAGTAAATCTAGAGTGGCACCCATTAAAAGTGTCACCATACCGAGATTGGAGTTAGCAGCTTGTCTACTTCTAGGTCAGCTCACAAGAAAAGTGCTTAATGCACTGAAATTAAATATAGATCAAGTCCTTCTCTGGACTGATTCCACTATAGCCTTATCGTGGATTGATACTCCTCCTCATCTTTTAAAAACCTTTGTGAGTAATAGAGTAGCTCAGATACAAGAGCTTACTAAGGAGTATCATTGGTCTCACATCACTTCTAAAAATAATCCGGCAGACCTCCTTTCTAGAGGAATAGATGCCCAGTTTCTTGCAAATAACCAATTTTGGTTTCAGGGACCTGATTCTTTTAATTCCTTGAACTCTGAAACTGAACTAAACCAGTCTGATAAAAATTATTTATCAGAATTCAAATCTAAGGACTCAGTGTGTTTAACTGTGAAAACTTCTGCTTTATTTGATGATGTAATTTATATTTCCAATAATTTTCAAAAATTAATACGTATCATAAGTTTGATTTTCAGATTTATAAATAAATGTAAAAAGAACTCAAAGGAATGTGGAGCTCCAAGTAAAATAGAACGGCGAAACGCTGAAATTTATATTTTGAGAGAAGTGCAGGTAAGAACCTTTGGCAATGAAATTCACAGCCTTGAACAGTGTGGCAATGCGACTCCCAATTCTAAATTAAAGAGTCTTTCTCCCTTTCTTGATTCACAAGGAATCCTGAAGGTAGGTGGTAGGTTAAGGAACTCAATTCTTCCCTACAACAGTAAACATCCCATACTATTGCCTGCCAAGCATAAGGTTACTGATATGATAATTCAATATTATCATAAAATTCAATTTCATTCAGGGCCTCAAGCATTTTTGTATAACATTAGACAGAAATTTTGGTCATTAAATGGGCGAAATCTATGCAGAAAGATTGTGCACAGTTGTGTAACTTGCTTCAAAGCTAATCCTAAATTAAGCAGTCAAAAAATGGGAGACTTACCTGAGGACAGAGTTAATCCTAATTTTGTATTTAACTCTGTTGGCATAGATTTTACTGGGCCATTCTATATCAAAACTAAGTTACGCAAGAGGGATCCTCCTACTAAAATATACGTTTGCATTATTATATGTCTCTCTACGAAAGCCATTCATCTCGAATTAGTATCTGATCTCTCTTCTGAAGCTCTCATTGCAGCTTTAAAACGATTTATGGCTAGGAGAGGTAAGTGTAGAAAAATACTTTCGGATAATGCTACGAATTTTGTAGGAACTAAAAATGAAATCAATCGTCTTTTAAATTAATGGAGCAACAAGACGCTTTATTTCAAAACTTTCTATCTGAAGAAGAAATAACCTGGAGCCACATTCCCCCCAGAGCACCTCATCACGGTGGTCTTTGGGAAGTTGGTGTTAAATCATTTAAATTCTACTTTAAACGAGTTGTAAGTAATATTTGTCTCACTTATGAGGAATTTCTGACAATCTTAATTCAAATTGAAGGATTACTCAATTCTCGACCCCTTACACCATTTTCCTCTGAAGTGGAAGATCTAGAAATCTTGACTCCTGGTCATTTCTTAATTGGTCGGCCCATTACGGCTATTTTCGAACCTTTGATGTTAGAATTAAATGATAATCGTCTTAATAGGTGGCAATTATTAACTAAGATAGTTCAAACAATTTGGAAACATTGGAGTAAAAATTATTTAAATAACTTGCAGCAACGTCACAAATGGATATTCAAAAAGGACAACGTTAAAATTGGTGATATGGTCTTAATTAAAGAAGACAATGTTCCTGTCTTTAATTGGCCCTTAGGTCGCATAGTTAAACTCTATCCTGGGAAAGATAATATTATACGGGTAGTTGATATTAAAACGAAGACAGGAATATTCAAGAGATCTGTTTCCAGATTGTGTGTACTTCCAATTAAAAGGTAAAAAAAAATGCCACTATATACTCATTATACTGTTCTCTTGAAATGTGCATTTATGTAAACTATTGTGTGTATAATATTCACTATTTAATACTATAATATTGAAATGTTCTTTTTTTTAAAAAAATTCTTTCTTCTTTTTTATTAGTTGGATAAGAATTGTGTTTCATTTGAATATTGCTAATGATTGAACTTATTATTTTAATATTGTTTAATGTGTAAATGATAATTTTTATGCTATAAGAATTACTGTTTATTGTAGAATGCTTTTCTTGAAATATGTATATTTCAACGTCGGCCGGGATGTTGACGCCTACGCGTCCTTCCATTCGCCGCGGAGTTTCGCGCCATTGAGGGTGCAGAGTTGAATGAACTTCAGCTGTCCCCTTTCGTGTCCTTGGGGGTGCGAAGTTGACTGGAGTTCATTCTCGTTCGGATCGCCTAAGCGAACTGACCCCTGTGCCATATTCCCCTTCGGGAATGAGAATCGTCTCTCCTTGAATGTTACTACTTAAGAATTTATTTAAATTGTGCCTTGATCGTTCATGTTTTTGTTTACAATAAATTTATTTAATAAACAGTCCACTGCTCTTATTTACCCTCTGAACTATCCTCCAGCATCTTTTATATATATATATATCACATTTTTCACTCCCAGCATAATAAACATATATTAAATAAAATCTCTCGAGCAATTCAATAATCAATATCTGCTTGCAATATTAGTAATAAACGGTTGTATCACATACAATATGTATATCATCAGCATCGTTTTTTTTAATATTTAGCTTACGATAAAAGGAAATCTCATGAAACCTCTCCTTAACAATCAAACATCCAACTCAGCTCTGAATCAAACGAGAAATATTCATAATAAAACTAAATCTCCTGCCTTTTAATTTCATATGTGAGGAGAAAAAGAACCCCCCCCAAAAAATAACCAGACTCCAGATTAGATATAAATAAGCCCAAAAGATAATATTTATTTTTATTCATTGCAAACTCCTATTAGACAGAAAAAAAGCAAATAGTATTCTCAAGAAGCGAATCGATCATTTGGAATTGCTGTAAAGTAAACAAAAAGAAGAACCATGATCCATTTTCATTAAAAATAAAGTATGTCGCGGAATTTATAAGCAATAAAAAGCAGTCTTGTGATGTAAAATGAAGAAGATGCAATAACGTACCATTCATCGGATATTTTCGCCGTTTCTTACAAATGGAATAAATTTATTTCTTTAATTCGAAACCGCTGAGAGTTTTGAAATCTGCCCCGATAAGACGTCATACGCGGAAAGAACTACTGCGCATCGCGTTTGTAGACCCTCCCTGGTTAGATGTCTATAAATATTTTTGCCCCCTCAGTTTTTCCACCCAATCTCCGCCACTGATGAATGCCACGGGAATTTTAAAAAGCAGATAAGTTATTCACATTCACGGGAGGCTCAGTAATATTATAAATTCCATTAGTTATATCGTAATGGCGCGGTGCAAGCTCAACTTGATTTTGGTATTTAATCAAGAGATGATCGCTGTTGCCATGCGACTGAAAAAAAATCTGCAATAAATAGATAACTAATTCTCCACCAAAGAAGTAAAAGGCAGCAATTTTGAGTCAGTGAATTTAATTTTCTTTAAATTTAAATCATCCACCAATTTAAACCGCTTAATTAATCTCTTGTCATTTTCCATCGTTTGAATTAATTTATGCGTATTTAATTCGCTTGCTTCAATATATTTTTTCGTTTAGAATTTGCTGCTTTGTTCTGACTTATAATTACGTGAAGACGCAGATAACTCTTTTGCTTCCGAGAGAAGGAAGAGATGCTTTCCCCAACAATGAAATACAAATATGAATTATATACCAGGAATCTAAGAGGAAAAAGCAGAATTTGTTCCGCTTTAGTAATAACGTCAAAGCATGCCAGGAAGATGTTTCAAACCTACCGTGACCCAGTCCTCAAGAGAAAACATAACAAATTAACAAACTTGATCAGAAGATTGAAACCGATGCTTTTACAAACGAGCTTTTGGATGTCAACGCCACTGATGGCACGGTTTGGAAATTTGTGACCCCCTTTAATCAATCACTTAATGGACCGGCAGGTATTGCTAACACTGACTTAGAAAAAGCAAACTTCTTGGCGGAAAGCCTTGAGACACAGTTCACTCTAAACAATATTACCAATCCTGACACTGACGAATTAGTCGCTGACTCTGCCATGCGCTTTCGCACCGAAGCGAATTCAGTCTGTAAAGACTTTGAAACCCCCTCTCCAATCTGAAGTCCTAGACTGCATTAAAAGTCTAAGAATTAATAAAGCCCCAGGCATCGATGGAATAAACAATAAAATGATTAAAAACTTTCCCTTACATACTATTTTAACAATAACCGCAATTATCCATAAGATTATGACCTTTGGTCATTTTCCCACTATGTGGAAAACAGCCACTGTAGTTCCGATTTTAAAACCAGGGAAAGACCCCACAGATACAACCAGTTATCGACCTATCTCCCTATTACCAAGTTTAAGCAAGATTGCTGAGCACTTGATCCTAAAACGACTCAATAATTATCTTAAGGAAAATAACGTACTTTGTCCCGAACAATTTGGTTTCCGTGAAAAACTATTTACCTCTCACCAACTTATTACAGTCGTCGAATATGTCACAGAGGGGTTTGCCGATAAATAGAAAACAGGGGCTGTTTTCCTCGATATCCAGAAAGCGTTTGACAGGGTCTGGCAAGATGGTCTTATCCATAAGCTTATACACTATAAGACCCCCTCCTCTTATTAAGCTAATAGATTCTTATTTACTAGAAAGAAAATTTGCAGTTAGAGTCAAGAATGAACTCTCAATCATCAAAAACATTAATGCATGCGTGGCACAAGGGTCGAAAATTGGCCCGACTCTTTTTGCCCTGTATATTAATGACATTCCCGAACAATTCAATACTTTATTATGCATGTACGCAGACGACACAGCAATACTTGCCCGGAACAAAAATCCCAATTATATTCAAATCGCTCTTAATCGCCATCTTAAAACACTTGAGGATGGTTCATTAAATGGAAAATAGAAATCAACGTTTCAAAAACTGAAGCTATTATGTTTGCTAATGCGCGTAGGTACTCCAGCTTCCCCCCCCCCATTAAGATTAATGACAGAATTATCCCCTGGCCTCAGGAATGTAAGTATTTAGGTCCTATTCTTGATTGCAAATTAACTTGGAAACCCCATTTTATCTACCTTAAAAATAAATTCCGAGACACCGCGCGTAAACTTTTCCCATTAATATCTCGGAAATCTAAAATGCCTAGGGAAACGAAGTTACTTGTTTACAACTCCTATTTGCGTCCCATTCTAACTTATGCCTGTCCGATTGGGGTTATGCCGCTAAAACCAACATTAAAATAATTGACGTTCAATATCACTCAGTAATTCGGTCAATCTGCAATGCGAAATGGTATATCTCCAACACCGAAATGCGTAAAGCACTTAACTACCCCTCTCTAAAGAAATTCATTGTTAAAATTGCAACAAAATTCTTTAATGCTCTCGACACGCACGAAAATGCAGCAATTCAACTTATTCCTAATTATATCCCCGATCCCAAAATAAAAAGACCGAGAAATATTCTCCTGTAATAGTAATGCACCTTGTCCCCCTCCACGCAGCTTGTTTGCATTACTCACTTTCCGACTTTTTTCTCCCACGGCCCTCTCCTCAGATATTAATCTTCACTCTCCTCCACTCCGTCTCAAGATCTTCTCTGCTGGCCACCGTTAGACTCCTGTTTATCTCAGAACTGTTTCCAGGTTTTCTCAGATCTACCGTGCGGAGGATCTAGCTTCTAAGAAACTCCAATGTACGCACCCCCGCCCTGCCTCTCCTCACTGCTGAAATGAATCCTATACAGCTCATTGACAGATACTTCTCGCCATGTTGGACTCAGTACTCGTCAAGAATGGAGGTAGCCTCTGTTTGAGGGGCGGGTACTCCGGAATTCGTCAAGAACGTCAAATTCTTACCTAGAGGTCGCTTTCGTCAGCTGCAGAAATAATCTAACGAACACGCTTTTCATGTGGTGTGAATAACACTTACACATTCCGTTTATACAAGTTCTTATTTTTAAATCATCCATATTTCTTCCTAACTATTACCATAAAAAACCGTTAAAATTCAGGTGTTTTAAATGTAGCACTGGAAGTTACAACTAGTATATAGGAAAATTTTTCTAATAAACTACTCAAATTTATTTTAGACAAAATTAAAAAAGAAGGAAATTTTATTATTTATAGTAACAATGAAGTTTTTAATTTTTAAAAGATAATAACATTAACAACATAAAGAATTCTGATTTTGAAAATTTGAAGCTTACCGCATGAAAACTTACTACAAGCTCGCACAACTTTGTTCGAATTGTACCTTAATTATGAAATTAGTGGTAAGAAAAAGAAGGGTTTGAACTCTGTAAGTTGAATATTTACGAAACAGGCTAGAGGGATGCACCAATGGGAAATTCTTTTATAATGTTTCTCTGCATATGTCTGAACGAAAATTTATTAAAGAGAATATTATTTTTGGTTTTTCAAGTATATTGACGTCTTACTTTTATTTAATACAGATGATTATGATATTTTGGATAACAGCCATCAGAAGAATTAAAATGAAATAAAACTGGTACCAATCCTCGGAGTTGTAATTATTTAGATAATGGAAATTGAGATTTGAGATGGGATATAGCTCGGTAGGTATTTATGATAAAAGGGAAAATTTCAATTTCATTGCAATTTCTTAAGTAATTTTCATTCAAATCTTAAAACTAAGACACATAAAAATTAATATTTTCTCAAGTTTTAGAATTAAGAAAATTTGCAATAACAGGTTCTCTTTTTAAAAGCGACAGATAATTTAATAAAAAAATTTACATTATAACGGATTCCCAAAAAATTACAGCGACATAAAATTTTTAATTAAAAAAGACGTGGATGATTTTTAATCTACTTTGAATTTTTCTCAATAGATGGAGCTAGGCTCGTTGGCTTCCCCCTAAATAATTATTGTTCATGTATGTTTAGGCGCAATTTTTCGAAAGGTAAAAAGTGGGGAGTAATGTCTAATGGAAACTATTTATTTAGGATGATATCATTCTATATTTATGGATTTGAACACTCTCATGCCGAAATTCGTGAGAAAGCTATACAAAACATTACAACTAGATAAGGATCATGGAAAGATTTTACACTTTTAAAGGAAGCTGTTGTCTACAAAGAATATGAAATCTACTATGGTTTCATAATCTGTTCCAATGATCTTCATGCTATTTTTAAAACTGAAAAAGTATTGGCTGAGAGCCTCGAAGCAGCAAAGTAGCAGGGGCAGTGCTGAGCAAAGTGGGTGCTGGCCGCAAACCCGCCCGGAGGCATAAAAACCAATCCCACTATAGGTGTCTATGGGAATGTCTTTTACCACGCCAAATTGATCATTGTGCTCGCTAGGGTTTCCGTGTTTACTTTGACTGGCTCGAAACTGAGTTTTTTCTTCATCGTGTTTTGAAAACCTTCCATCTTTATTTGCAATTAACAACGAATGGCAAATTATTTTCAACTTTAATTCTTGCTCATATTAAGCACATTGGTAAGTATTTATGTATTTGAATATTTTCCTAATTTATGCATATTAGATTATTTACTTTAGCAAAGAATTATATACTTATTTCATGTTTAGTTTGAAAAATGCATTCATATTTATTTTATTTATTGCGTTCATATTATATTTTAGCATTTGTCATTTAGTTGCCTTTATTTTTATCGGCATTTAACCTCTAATTTACGCCAGTGATAATTTATTTTTAATTGAACTGGATTTTTGTTCTTTTCTTAAAACAACTTCTGTCGTTTTTATTGAATTAACTATATATTTTTAAACGCATGGAAAACTAAATTCATAGCTCTTTCCGTCTTTCTTTATGCAAGCAAAAGCTCTTACAATGTATTAAATATGTGATGTAAGATTATTGGTAATTTGTTATGACAGTCTGTTAAAATACCAAAAAAGCGAAATATCGCCAAATATTGTCATCGAAAACCCTCCCCATAGGTCGCTATAGTGTGATTGGTTTTTGTGCGGCGAGAACGGCTAGTCATATTGAAGATAATAGAATATGATTTCAGGGCTTTTTCTCGACGATGGATGGGGTCTAAATTTTCATACAGATCTACAGCTTGGATTTCAAGATAGCATACAAAATTTCATTTATATTGCTTGCTGTGTTTTTAAGTTATCGATAACACGATAACTTAAAAACACACAGACAAACACGTCTATCCGTTGATGGATTTAGTCCAAATTTAGTCACAGATATACAATTTAGTTGCAAACATCATATACAACAATTCACCCACCTAGCCTTTTACGTTTTTGAGTTATCGCGCTATTATACTCTCGAATGAACAGACAGACAAATTTCCATAGACCGATTTTTCCAAAATTTTATAGAAATCTACAATTATGGTGCAAACTAAATTTCATCCTTTTAGCTTGATTGGCATTTTTGAGTTAACCGTGTTCACGGACGATTTCCTGAAGACTGATCTCATACAAAATTTGATAGCGGCTTCGATTTTGGTATTCCTATCTCCGCGAGAAACTCGTGGGCATTTTTTTTAGAAATTCATCCAATTCATAAAACCATCTATTTGTAAGTACAGTGGAGTCTCCCTATAACGAAATCTCTTGGTTCCAATTGAAAAATTCGTTATAGAGAAAATTTCGTTATACGGAGATTAGAGATTTTTGCAGTTATTTAAGTAAATGTTCCAACTTTTCAATAGGTACGATAAGTTCAAATGTATTTAATTATGATTTTCAATTAAAAATGAAGTAATATATATTATAAATTTATTAAAATCATACTAATTTTTATTGTATAAATAAAATGCTTAAAAGTTAAGACAATTCACCAATTTAGAGAATAGCTTGTACTAGTGTGTACTTACGTTTATTTTACTTGCAAAATTCCGTTATTTTACATTTCTTTGCATTTCGTGATGTTAAATTTTCAGAAAAATTTTCACATTTTAAGAGTGAGTGGTTCCAGAAACAGGCACGTGTGAGCGAATTGGTTGCACAGAAATTATCAACTTTCTTCAAAAATGACAAAAATCGAAAAGATAAACCTCTGAAAAAATTCGTTATAGGGAGACAACCACTTCGTTATAGGGAGAATATTTTGAATGTTATTTAACATTCCAATTAAAAATTTCGGTATAGGGAGAAATTCGCTGTAGAGAGACTTCGTTGTAGGGAGACTCTGCTGTAATTTTAGGCTCTATAACACGATAACTTTGAAAACTAAATAGTTATCGAGTTATTCATGAAAAACTTTTTTTAAAAATACGGGGTCGAAATCCAAGATGGCTTTCAGTATGTTGAACAGGAAAACACCGCGAACATATATTATTCAATGTTTTTTTCACCTCTATATTGGGTCTTCATTGGCTGGACCATAAAGGCAGCAAACCAAAATTCATTCGTCTACATTGTAGCATCTTTTAGTTTAATTCAAAGACAAACTGAAACAATTTCAAAAAGTTTTAACGTAGGACTACGTTCCTCCCATTGGGGTCTCAGGAAAGAAATTGATTCACACGCCAAACCGCCACAAAACTTGGTATGGGAGATCCTCTATACCTCGGTAACTACATATGTTAAAAACATAACGAATGTCTTAATTTAGAGATAAAGGGTAACAACAGAAGTTACAAAAAAACCTACTGAAACTTAAAAACTTACGAGAAACTTCGAGAAACAAAAGAGACACGCGAGTAAAGTAGTCCTACGCCTTCAACATCCGTGGCTGTTTGAAAAGACAGCCTCCCATCATTTTTTTCACCTTTGGGGGGGGGGGAGTGTCTAAAACTTGAAGATTCACCAAAATCTCAAGGTTATAGTTTGTAACTATGATAATGTTTATCTTTGTATACTGCGTCTAAGAGAAAGCAAAAATTACAATATAATATATATTATAATTTTTACTTTATTTTGTATTGCATATGTTTCGTTTTATATTTCCTAAACTGAAAGCACGTTAAATAAACACAATTAAAAGCTCGTTTTCGAGAAGCTTCCAGATTGGGTGAGGGAGAGAAAATGTTAGTGATAACTGCTTATGGTTTTTAGAGCTGTATGTTCGGACCCAGTGGCGAACCCGGGGGGGGGGCTGTGGGGCTGCAGCCCCCATAGCTAAACCAAAATTCTTGATTTTTCTCAAATCACTACAGCTGTTTGTTCTTAATCTCTTTTTTTAAATAATAAATCGTGGTAACATTGCTTTCTAAGCTCGAAAATTTACCCACTTTTGTAGTCATTCCACTCGTTCTTGTAGCATTAACGCGGTCGAAAAGATTTTTTGCTAGTTTAACATATAATAATTGTGTTTTTATTACATTATCGAAAGTATTGTAGTGTCCTTTGTGATTCTTATCATCTGGTGAGTAAAGTGATTCTTATCATCAAGTGAGTAAAGTTAAAGTTTTTTTGACTTGCATAAGCCATGATATCACAAGGATACAAAATTTTTATAACGTCAGCCTACTCCACAACCACCACCACCAGTACCAAAGTCCTGGATTCGCCACTGTTCGGGTCTATTGATTACTTGAATGCAAACCTGAGAGAGTGTTCTTCCTCGACTTTCTCGTATACTAGCACGATATGGGGCGTTCTGTTCATTTCTCCTTGTAACTTTCTGTATACCCTCAATGAATCACAGAGGAAGCGCCGAAACTAGAAAATGATGACGCATCAGGTAAGTAGCGCATACTGACACAATATTATGCGTTTCGTGCCTCGTTAGTATAATGACGAAAACTGAGTATGAATTCTGGAAACCTTCCTTTCCACAGATTGGACCCAAAATGTGATGCATGTTTGTACGTTGACTTGCATTACATTACACTATACCATCTGCATCCCCGTGTTTAGAGCCATTTGTCTCCTTCCCTGTTTGGATGGATGGCGGTGAATTTTATTTTTTTAGAAAGGACAAAAACATATAACAGGGACAAAAACCGACATTTTGCGGCATAGTGCATTGGATCTCCTTTTTCTCCCACGAACAGTTGTCATGTGTTCGAAGATTGAAGCGATGAAGGGAAGGGCCCGTGTCCTGTAACGAACATCAACTCTTTTCTATTCCATCCTACTAGTTTGTTTGAGACCCTAGGCACTATATCGTGTGTACTGCGACCAGTTTCTCCGTTATCCGGTTGTCTTGCCAGATGCTTAAAGCAGCTGACCTTATCTCAGATTTCAGGTAGGAAAGTAGCTTAGGGAGAAAGATAGGGTCCCCTTTTGTGATGGATTCTTTGACGAATTGGTCTGTGCATTCACGTTTGGTTACAAGGCAGCATATCAAATTTCATTTCTATAAGTCGTTGTGTTTATGAGTTATCGCGTTCACATACACGAAAATACAAGGATCGGCAGACGGTCTACCTGTCGACGGATTTGGTCCAATATTTGATGCAGTACAACTTCGATTAACCCTCACCGTCCGGAACAGGACTGTGACGAATAACAGAAATCTCTTAATGCATATGTACAGTAACACGATTTCGCTGCTGCCTTCAGACGAAAATGAAAACAAAATCCTTTAAAAGCGAATAATGCATGCATTTTGTATATAATTTTGCAAAATTATCGATATAAGCTTCAATATAAGAGTAGCAATGCACAGAAATGTACTGTAATACTATAAACCTTCGTTTTTAGACGATGGTGGATAATAGAAACTGACGGTTAATCGGAGTTTTACTGTACACATGTAAAATTTGGATGATAAAGCCGTATGCTAAATTTCATCCATCAGGCTGTTTACGTTTTTTAGTTATCTTGTTCAAATCACACCGACTGATAAACGCAATTACCGTTGGCGGATTAGTCCAAAATATAATACAAATCGACACTTTTGGTCTAAAGACAACATGCCGAATTTTATCTGTCTATCTGTTTACGTTTTTTAGTTATCTTGTTCAAATGCAGACCGGTGGATAAACGCAATTACCGTTGTCAAATACACACCGATGGATAAACGCAATTACCGTTATTACACACCAATGGATAAAAGCAATTACCGTTGGCGAATTAGTCCAAAATATAATAGAAATCGATAATTTTTATCTATAGACAACATGTCGAATTTCATCTGTCTAGCTGTTTACGTTTTTCAGTTATCTTGTTCAAATGCACACCTATGGATAAAAGCAATTACCGTTGGCGAATTAGTCCAAAATCTAATAGAAATCGATAATTTTGATCTATAGACAACATGTCGAATTTCATCTGTCTAGCTGTTTACGTTT
>BGPR01033967.1:0-16712 GCA_013235015.1 Araneus ventricosus
ATTTGCATTTGTCAGCATTCGAAAGTTTATTCAATGAGAATAATAACAAATGGTTGTAATAACTTATATTTTTAGGAAAATACATAATTTTAAGAATTATTATTTTATTCGTATTGCTTTTAATGGCTCGTTGAAATAATTCTGTCTTGTTCAAAGAAACATTTATTTTTTCTTCATATCGATAGGTGGCAGCACGAGCAATGGTTTTCTTGCCCATTAAAACTTCCTTAATTTTGTGATAAACGACGGATAGCAAGGCTTGAGCATAGCTCTTGTAGTCTAGTTTTAATGTGAAGAAAAAGTAACCTATGTAGCACAAAGATATTGCGCAATGTTTTGGCATCATTGTTCAGTAACACAATATCAGATAACTAGAAAAACACCCGTCATAAATTGCCTCTTCATTCGAGAGATTTCAGGTCAAATTTGACGTGTTTAAATAGATATACTGCGAGAGAAATGCTTAACGTTGATTGAAAACAAATAAAATAAACATATGTTTTAGGACAAGAAATATTTTTTATTTACATATTTCTTTATTCAAAAAACCTCTTGGTAAACAACATTCCGTGTAAAGTATTTTTCGTTGTTTAACAATTTGTCTTGTACTTCACTTGTCTTTGAGTAAATTTTAACGTTGACAAAAAATATTATCAAATTACATGATCACGATTGTGGCGTCCAAACTATATCACGCGCATGATTTACTACTTTCTATTGAAAAACGAAAATTAATTTGAAATATATGATTAGTATAATTTAAAATTTCTCGGGAACTATTGATCATAACGAGATAAATTTTATATCAATCAATAGCAAATTGCATTTCACTATTTTAGAGCTATTAAATTTGAAATTAGAACGAAAATTACTTTTGTAAATTTAAAATTACTCAAATTTATGTGCTCTAACAATGAAATAATGCTGTTTAACGTCTCGCAGTGCTATGGCGCAAGTTTTATTGTTGGTGACGTCAGAGCGTTACAGAGAGAGAGATCTGGGCTATTATATTAGTAATTGAAGATGCAACATAGTAATTCATATTGGTCTACTTGGGAAAGGTAATCGAAATATATTGTTTGAATCACCCTATAAGCAGTGTATGTCTTGGTATTAAGTATTAATAGACGCTTTTTAATAAGAAAGATTTTATTTTTAAAATTAAGATAACATTATATAAAATTGTGTGAATTTACTTGTTTTGCAATATGGTTGTAGAAATATTGGATATTTCTGCGGAGGAATTATATGTAGTGAAAAACAACAATAAAAGTCTCTCTCTAAAAATTCCTTAATATTTAGGTCCATAACTGAATGAATAACTTCGAGGACTGAATATAAACAAATTTTCGAAGTACTGTTGACTTAATGTACAGATTACAGGTGGACTCACAGGTATTATTTCAACGTATTTTTAGGTTACAAAGTAACCGAAAGAAGCAAGCATATTGTATAATATTTTGACATAATTGTTTTCATCGGGTTTAGAACATCAAACTCTTCTGCCCCGAAACAGAAACTTTATCTCTATGCCGACACAGCTCCATTGCAATTGCGGTCATTAATAAATAGAAGTCCGAACAATACTTTTTAAATTGGCGCTGTTTGAAATAAAAACTTTCATTACTATTTGAAATATATTATAATGTTTGAATAGCTTATTTGTATAATATTAGCAGTATGCACATTTCTTAACAGCATGGAAGAGTTGCTTTTGTAATAGTAAAAATAATTTTTAAAAATAAAATGACATTGCATAAAAATTAATGAATAAAATCGATTACACGAGGCTGTGAGAAACCTCCGTCGAGCAGTTTAATATATTTTAGATTTATAGCAGCTCCTATCTAAAACACATATCTGTTTAGTGAATGTAAAATTTGGAACTTCAACATAAACCGTGTATGAGAACCATTGTGTTCTTTAACCCATATTACCTCCAAAGAAAAATATGAAGTACGTCAAAAGCTTAAATTTAGACAGATTTATTTTCCTACTAACCATCTTTAACAACCGCTTTATTCGCCTTAAATAATGATTGCATTTCATTCGAGTCTCCTAATCCTCTAATGACTGTTTCTCTTGCGCATAACTTAAAATTCATGGCTCCCTTAACAAAATATTTTTAAAGCATATTTGTCGCAAAAAAGGTAATTCTGAGTCAAACGCTCTGCCCTCTTCAGTACGAACAGACATACGCGTACGCTTTTATTATTTATTACTATTCGACTTCGGCAACCAGCTTGTTCGCCGGGAATATGATTTCAATTGCATCTTGCATCATTTATATTCATGGTTCCCTTAATAACGTAATTTTAAACTTGAGAATTAAGAAGATAGTTAGCCCGCCATTTGAAACTCTTTCGGGTTTTTTTGTATTAGTTGAGTGTTGATTGTTAAAAAATGAGTGTAAAATTTTACTTGTAAATGCACATTTTAACAGAAACACTTTTTTCGTCAAATTGTAATAACAAAATTTATCAAAATTGCAACTACTATAATTCACTAAGATTCCTTCTATTGCTGTATTTGTTCTTGTTGTATTTTTGTTACTGTCGTACGTTGCGGTTGTATTATTATCTTCATTTATTGAACTTATTTTATTGTTGTACCGATTTCAGTTTTGTATATTTCATTGTTGCATTATTTCTCCGCATTACATTAGGTACTTAGCATACTTATCTTCGTCTGTTACTGTACTAAAGAAGGATAAAGTCTTAAACCGAAGAAGCCACAATTCAAAAACAACTTAAACTCATGAAACTTATTCGGGTTATGTTTTTATAGGATGAAGTGCAAACAGAGCGGGATCTTAGAGGTAAGAATGTAAGTCCAGTTTTTCTCTCATCATACATTATGTTTTATTTGCAGGAAGTATAGAACGAAAAAGTATTGTAATCTTCAATTTGTATTTGTATTGAAAATATATTTTAATTCGACCTAGGATTTTTGATGAATCGCCATACTTTTGATCTGCCTGAGTATGAACAAATTTAGTAAAAAGACCTTTTAAAAACACACTTTTATTAGTGCAACAAATAATAACATATTTATTTTAATTAGTTTTTAGCTTTTAGTTTTCAATTTATAATTCATTATTATAAACATTATAGTTCCTTGAAAACATTTTTTTCTCAAATTCACTGCCAGGTGGTCCCACTTGTAAGGAATTGAATTTTTTTCAGTTAATTGAGCAACTCATAACTAGGCTCGGAATATATTCAAATTGCGCATTGTCATCGATAATGCACAGGTGTTCAAAACTCTAGCACGCTTTTCTTTCCTCCGCAGTATGCCCCTGAACTCGGAACCGTGAAGGATTCCCTATGGGCATAACAATAGCACACTAGGAAGTGAGTATAAAATCGATTGCAGAATCCAGAACATTGCAGAACACTTAATTGATCAACTGATAACTAGGTTCGGAATATATTCAAATTGCGCACTGTCATCTATAATGTACAACTGTTCAAAACTCTAGCACACTTTTCTTTTCGCAGCAGTATTCCCCTGAACTCGGAAACATGAAGGTTCCCTGTGAGTTGGATGGGCATAACAATAGCACACTAGGAAGTGAGTAGAAAATCGATTACAGAATCCAGAACATTACAGAACAGTTAATTGATCAACTGATAACTAGGTTCCGAATATATTCAAATTGCGCACTGTCATCTATAATGTACAACTGTTCAAAACTCTAGCACACTTTTCTTTCTTCCGCAGTATGCCCCGAACTCGGAACCGTGAAGGTTCCCTGTGAGTTGGATGGATATAACAATAGCACACTAGGAAGTGAGTAGAAAATCGATTACAGAATCCACAACATTACAGAGCACGAAACAAGACAATTAAAAGAGTTTAAAAAACATTTTCCGACTAATGTATTTCTGTCTGTATAATAATTCAGAAACGCAACGAGAATCTAGGTGAAGTAAATTTGGTTTTTATATCCAAACTAGAAAATCACCCGTCATACCATGATGGGTGCAGATTGCCACTTCATTCAAAAGATTTCCCGTCGAATTTGACGTGTTTGAATAGATATATATGAGAGAGACAT
Organism: Araneus ventricosus; assembly: GCA_013235015.1. NCBI lineage: Eukaryota > Metazoa > Arthropoda > Arachnida > Araneae > Araneidae > Araneus > Araneus ventricosus. Next base: position 4,061 of record BGPR01033967.1, read on the forward strand.
GTTTCACAATGAATGATAACAAATAAAATAAACATATGTTTTATGACAGGAAATATTTTTTTATTTACATATTTCTTTATTCAAAAAAAACCTCTTGGTAAACAACATCCCGTATGAAGTATTTTTCGTTGTTTAACAATTTTATTATAATTCAATAACCATGAAATTTTTATCTTGTCAAAAGTAAGTTAAAATTTCAAAGGAACTCTTTTTAGAAATTCTAATCAAAACAAGGCACTTCTTTGCTTGTCAAAACTGCCAAAAAATAATATCAAATTATATCATCACGATTACAATAAATAATCAGATGCATCGTGGCGTGCAAACTATATCACGCGCATGATATACCTCTGATGTAATTTACTACTTTCTATTAAAAAACGGAAATTAATTTGAAAGATATGACTAATATAATTTAAAATTGCTTGGGAACTATTAATCATAGCGAGATAAATTTTAAATCAATCGATAGCAAATTTTATTTCACTATTTTAGAGCTATTAACTTTAAAATTAGAACGACAATTACTTTTTAAAATTTAAAATTACTGAAATTTAGGTGCTCTAACAATGAAATAATGCTGTTTAACGTCTCGCAATGCAATGGCTTGAGTTTTATTGTTGGTGACGTCAGAGCGTTACCGCGAGACAGATCTGGGCTAATATAATAATAATTCTACATTTCTGCCATATTTTGTATGAAGTCTGTCAGCAGGTTGACTAGACTATAGGTTTTTCTTATCTATATAAGTGTATAAAATTTCGCATTTCGTCAAAGCGTTACCTAGAGACAAATCTCGGCTAATATATTAATAATTCTACATTTCTGCTATATTTTGTATGAAGTCTGTCAGCAGGTTGACTAGATTATAGGTTTTTCTTATCTATATAAGTGTATAAAATTTCGCATATTGCTTTAGTACTAAAGTTTTGAATTGATATTGAACTTCGGCCCCAATCCCTCAATGAGTTGAGTGTGTTTTATGAAATTGTTGACAAATTATGCATCGCGACAGGAAACAAACGCTATATCTTTTTTAACAGTGGCGGCGAATGGGTGAAAAAAGTGAGGGGCGAAAAATTTACTAACATTTAAAAGTTTACTGGGTCTGTAGAGGGTAAACAACAAAATTTAAAATTTTTCTTACAAAATTAGCTATTTTTTCCGAATACTATTGCTTTGTATGATTCCTAGTTTTAAGCAGCTTAAAAAGAAATAACAATTTTAGTTTTCCTAGAAAAGTAGGGGTAGACCACCAATCCCCCCCCCTTAATCGCCATCACTGTTTTTTAGTAAAAAAAATCGTAATAAAAGTTTAATTTAGTTTAAGCCTAAAGAATACAAACATGAACCATTTGCAGAAAATATTTTTTTATCTCAAATTCTATCTCGTGCTATTTTAAAAATTTCGCCTAGTTCGTCTTACTTTTACCATCTGTTGATGCTTCTCACGTTCTGAATTTACCACATAACGTTAAAAATGCTAACCACAACCCCCAAAGATTTAGGTTTTCATTTTAAGAGCAAAATTTACGTGCATTTTGTAAATTCAAATCTGTAACAGAGTGCTCGCTGATCGAATGTGTGTGATCGCAAAAACTCACAAAGCCAAAGGTTTTTATCGATGGATTTTAGTGTTTGATCTTCCCCGAATTTTGTCAATCTGTGCTTAACTTTGAACTAAGTTATTTGAACTGTAGACTGACTGACTGCTTGTGTGTCCGTGAGTATGGGAACACAATAGTTCACACACACAAATAAGCCCGATGAAAGACATCTGGTTTGTTAAATTGTCACCAAAATTGTAATAACAGTGAAATCTCGAGCATCCGAACCACAGAAATACGAAATTTTGGTCAATCAAAACATATTTTTTTAATTTTGAAAAAAAACATGAAGGAAAACAATAATTAGGAATCAGAAAAAAGCTAGTGTATATTCCTAACTTAAAAGTAACATTTGAATTGGCATTTAAGAATGAATGCAGCACCATAATTAGTAGAAACAAAACCGGTTTTCTTCTTCTGATGTAAGGAATTAAACTTGCTCGACGATGCGAATTGGAACTTCCATTTTTCGTACTCTTTCACAGAGTACCCAAAGTCACTACTCTACTGCATTTGGTACATATCAAGAGCACTTTACCGAATTTTCCGGATAATCTGGATACCCCGGAATCAAAACAGAGATCATCCCCAATTAATTCTGATTCCAGGAGGTTCTAATGTATATACCCAGATAGCAATTTTAGTTTGCAGCAAGCTTGACACAAATTTGTCATGGCAAGAGTGCAAGTTTGCCACAAATTTGTCATGACAAGATTGCAAGCTTGCAGCAAGTTAACGAAAGCTTCGAAGTCACCATGAAACGAACTTGCAGCAAGCTTGCCACAAGCTTGCAGTGCAAACTTATTGCAAATTATAGCAAAAACAGAATACGAAACACAACCCGGGATAGAACTCGCGACCTCCCGGTTCCGAAGCGGAGACGCTAACCATTGAGCCAGTTGAACTCTGAGAGGAGAAGATAGATTTCGCTAACACATCGTTCGATTCGATTCGTATACGATTTATTTTTAACTTTTTTCTTGATTTCATTAATTTTTTGAGTTGAGAATATGATTTGAAGTCAAAGAGAGAGCGATTTTCGCTAATAACTACGTTCTGCTAGCAGAATAAATTAGGAAATTAGAGCTCAAAAGTAATTACTTTAAAATGGGACAAAATGTCTAGTTATTATTGTTCAACAAACACTGACTGTTTTTTAGATTTAATTTTGTTTATAAACGTTAAAATTTCAACATTAAGAAAAAGGCGATATAGTTTTCTTTAAAGTGAGAGTGATATATTTAGTAAAAAGATGGAAAATGTTTCAAAATTTTTTTTTATAAAAAAGTTATTTTTTTCACAAATTATCATTGATTTATTGAATTAATAAAAAAGAATTACGGTCTAGGAGATGCTATTAAAAATCGGATGTTTTTTAAAACAGAGACGAAGATAATTATCTCTTTATTGTGCTATCTTTGCAGGAAGCTTGTTTTGCAAAATTGCAGCAAGTTTGATTTGCAAAGGAGGTGGCGCTACTTGTCACATCGATCTTGCTACAAGTTCGATTTAAGTTTGACGCGTCAAATTTTGCCATGACAAGTCAAAATCAAACTTGCTGCAAACTTACGTGCTAACTGGGTAGGTGTCACATTTATCGTGGTACAATAGCTAATTTCTAAACCGTTAGGGATAAACGTATAGTTCCAATTGGAAAAATGCTTTAAATAAAGGGAAGAATTATATTTTTTGTTTCTTGAGTCCTAAATATATTTCTGAAAAAGTTACGAATTCTAACTTTTTATACTATCACACGGTCCTATCAGTCATATTTAGTAAAATATTCTTGACACTCTAACATTTTTAACAAAGAAAGTCTCACTCTTCTGCGACAAAAACCGAACGAGTTATGGAGCTTCGAATTTCATGTTTTTTAACCAATCAGCGGTCTCGTCAAGCAAGTGCTGCGCATTGATTGGTGGATCGTCTTCGAGACGGTTATTGACGGTGTAAAGCGGTCTAAGTCAGCAATATAAACATAACTCGGTCAGTTTTAGTCACAGAAGAGTGGGACATTTTTTGTTTAAAATGATAGAGTGTCAAAAATATTTTACTAAATATGATTGATAGGACCGTGAAACTGTGTAAAAAGTTTGACTTCGTAACCTTTTCAGGAATATATTTATTCACTCACAAAACATATAATTCTTCGCTTCATTTAAAGGATTTTTCCAATTGGAACTATATGTCCATCTCTAACGGTTTAGAAATATTAGCTATTGGACCACGATAAGTGTGGACACATGTCATATTTTGGGCCTAATTGAAGAATGGGAATTAGTCCAAAATTCATACTCCTTTTTCTTCTCTCTGTTTCGAAACTGAATACAAAGCATATCATATTGTGGAAGTATACGTGGAAGTACGAGAACTGTCCCTCTAGATCTTTAAAAGGATATATAAGACTCAATAACGGATTTGATCAATTACTGTAAAGAAACGCTATAAGAGCCAGATGACAAAAGCCGTTCCAGTATTGATTAACTGTTAAAGAGATAAAACACATTATTAACTTTTAACGGTAGATGCTTAATAACTGATACATTAAACAATTCCACTGAAAATTTCACTTGTTCTGATGTTACTTCAGTTTAACGAATGATGGCATAATGTATCAGTTGGAGGTATTGACTAGATGTAAGATGTGTGACGAGCAGATAGATAGAGCGGTGCACTTTACACGCCCACAATGTTATTAGCCAATCAGGATTCTATTTGTTTTGGGTGACAGCGAACATTTTATTGTTATCTTGAGTATACGAACCGGGCAAATTTTTTTAACTTAAAAAAAAATCAGCGGCTTCACTTTAAGAATCCACCTTCTTCTAAAAAATTGCAAAATGAGTTCCTCTAGTAGCACAAAGATATTGTACAATAATGTACGATACTGAACAATATTCGCAACATTGTATAATATTGCACAGTGTCATATAATATTATATAATATCGAATAATATTGGACAATATTGGACAACATGTTGTGCTACCGGTGTCTTACCGCAGTTGTTAAAAATACACGAATAACTGAATCCTGATTGGCTAGTAACATTGTGGGCGTGTAAGGTGCACCTCTCCATCTAGTTGCTCATTGTAAGATGTGGTCTTTTAGGTAAGTGTTGCTTAACGGAAAATTTATATTTAATTGCCTTTAATTATATGTTTTAAAAAAGTAGTGTATAAACTTGAAAAATTGACAGATTTCATTTCCTTAAATTATTTTTGATCAACAATTATGTTTTTAGTATATCATGATTTTCTTCTTCATCAAAATTTCTTCTTTTTTCTATCGTCATAGCTAAAGGATTTTGTATATTTTGTAAGAAATTTGTCAAAAAATGCTATATTATTCGAAATCAGTTTACTTATGTTTGTTGAATGAAACACGTCAAGAGATTGCTGTACATAATGTAGATTACGATAGGAATTAAATAGAAGGTGCTTGAACTTTTTTGCTGAAAATAACCCCGTGGCAAATTGCTTTCCATTTTTCGGTTTTAAAGCAATAGACTCTTCAGTATACGGTTTTGATTTCTGAAATAAAAAAAAGATAATAATTCACATAACGATCAATAGGTTGGATAACAGTGTCATACCTCTTGTTATCTACATGTTAACGAATATACTTGAAAATTATTGCCAAGACAAGATTTAATGATCAATAATTGCACGTAGAATGTCATGTGAAAATGAAATTAATTAGTAACGACACAAAAGGAATTAATCAATACTTTTATTGAAATAATATGTAGTAGCTATATCAGATGAAAATAAAAGAAATATTGTAAAATCCCATTATTGTATTCACATGTGAATTCATATAAGTATAAATACTGCTCGACATGTCCTCCATAGTCTTTTTGCAAAAATTGCATTCAATTCCCAGCAAATTCAACGGTTTGACTCAAATTATTTGCATTGAAAAGTGGAACATGTTGCAAACCTTCTTTTATCACAGCTGAGTTCGAAACATTACCTTGGAAAATCACGGCTCTTTAACCCGTACTTGGTCGGCGTCGTGCGTCATACGTGCGGCATTTTTGGGTCCGTACTGTCGGCGTCGCATGTCATGCTATGAAGAGAAAAATTGCATCGTTGAAAGTAAATTCGTCGCTACTTGCATGTCTCGTTATATTCCGCGTTTATATTTTGTATTTTTGAATATTGCTAAGGGAATAATAGAAAATCATTTTGTATTTTCTACAATAAAAAAATGTTTTTTGGAACAGAAATTCGAAAAAAAAAATTCGACCAAGAAGGGGTTAAATATTCTAATAGTTAAAAGCCACAGGACGTGGTCTTGGTGACCGAGGTGGTGGGGTAAGGTATTGGATCAAATCTGCAGGCCACTCTTTCTTCATTAAATATTTGCCGCAAGACAATTTTTGCGTATCTAATGGTGCCTGATATTACATGAAGATTATGGAAGCAAAGAAATTCTTCTGTGAGAAGATGAAATTACAAAGTGCATCTGCATATAAAGAGCCAGTAACACTGCACGTCACTGCTTTAGAGACAATATCTTCTCAAAATAAAAGGCCGATGTAGTAAGTTGACGGCCTTGAAGCCGGAGGATCCCATGTTCGAAACATGATTTCACTGAAGATACGTCGTGTATTGTGCTTGATGCACGTTAACATACGTAGGGGTGTTAAACGTCCTCGTGCTGGTTTGGTGCAGAAGTTTGCAGAGAGAGGGTACCAGTTCAGGAGTCGGCCTCGTCATTTGACAGCGGTTCATAGTTATGAGGTCCGTCCCCAAATAGCCCTCGTGTTGCTTCAAAATGAGACGTTAATGTAATCAAACTAAACTTCTCCAAATAAATAAGGTCCAAATTTGAGTGACGATAAAAAGCTACACAACATAGAACCATGCTGTAAAATTTGCTGATGGATGTGGGAGGTGGTTTCTGACCAAATACGGAACCTCATAACTCCATATAATAAGCAATTGTCGTGAGCAGTAAGAGCAAATAGAACGCATTCTGGAACTCTTAAACTTCCAGTTATAAAAGGAAACTTTTTTTTCATTAGAGTGATATCAAAAATGAATCAGAGTTGTTGACAGGACACACAAAGAAATAGTAAATAAAATAATGCCAAATGAATTTACCTTTATTAAATATTGAAATTTTAGGCTAATAATTATGCATTACATTTTACAGAAACAATCTTTATTTACAAAAGATTAGAATTTATCTTACCGGGTTTAGTGCATAAGAATTGAAAGGAAATTCGGAAAATAGTTTTATTGTTGAATTCAAACGAATAAATTTAACAATAAAATTATTTATTCAAACAAATGCTTTTAATGTTTCATCTTTTTTGTAAACATAAATCGTCAGACGAAAACTCTTTTATTCACCGTCAAAACAATAAAGTACCACAAAAACTTTTTTATAAAGAATAATAAACTCGAAAACAAATAGAAACATTAACTTATTGTTATAACAATCAATTATGAACTTTCCAGCAGGCATCAAACAAAAATAATTTATTCTAAAGCATGCATATTTTGATATTATATTTTGAACAAAGTTTGGAAAACTTAAGGTTTCTAAAAGTAAATGAAATAAAAGTTAGTATTGTTTGGGGAATTAATTAATGATATCAGAGATTCTACAGTTCGAATAAAAAAAGCATAATAAGCAGCTTCCTTTTATTTAAGCCAACTACTGAAGAACTGACCAAAATGAAATAATTCGAAAAATTTCAATAAATCCTTGTTTTGAAGAAATACAAGAGAATATTTCATAGTCTGTAGAAAGTTTAATTTTGCCTTTGTTGGATCTTTCTTTTTATAAGTAAACAAAAGCGTTTCGAACAATTCTGTTAAAACTCAGTTTTTGTTCCCAACATTTTGCTTACTTTAAAATAAGATATTTCAAGGCAAAAAATATATTACATTTTTTTGTTTGGAAAAAGCGTGCCAAGTTGTAATTAAAATTAGTTTTTATCATGAATATTAATTTTGTTGTATTATCTCCGCAAGTGAGCCCAATGTTATGAAGTAAATGAGATAGAAATAAATTTGAATTTGATTTTCATGAATTAATTAGCTATAACAATTAAATGCTTGAATTTCGCCCTTATTTTGGTTGAAAATCAGTGCAATTTACTAAGGGCTTACCCATTTTAAATGTTTGGTTTACACAACTGTCAGACAAGAAACTGCACTTTTCTGATAGACGAGCTCCTGAATGGAGGATGGGACATTGAACATTTCTAAGCTGTTACACCAACCAAGTCTTATCCTAAGTAACATATCACTTCGACAAATGAGGAACTATCTAGTGATTTAAATTGTAAACTTCGCTACTAATAAATTCTGGTTTCAAGACTTAAAAAAATGCACCTGTTTTCATTTCCACCCTCCTTAGCATCATTCTATCTTCTCTTGTTTGCAAATTATTGTTTTTTATAGTTGATTGGGACTTTTCGATCACCATGTATTTTGAGGCTTCTATTTTTAATGCAGCTTAAAAATTTCATTCATTCATTAAAACTTCAGAAATTCCCATTATTAAGCTAACGTTTTAGGGAACCTAATTTTTGATCTTCCAGCGGGCGCCTTCTACAACAACGTGAAGAGTTAAGCGTATTTCCTAGATACGCTATTGTAAAATATGAATTTTTAAAAGAGTAGTTATTAAAATGAGGTTTTAACTGGGTAAGGGTTAATAAGTAAATTTTTTAAAAAGATTTTTGTATTTAAAATGGAATGGAAACAATGTAAACATAAAACGCAAAAACAATATTAAATGACCGAAGAATTAATTGAATGACAGGGAAAGAAAATAAATGAAATCTTCAATTCGTCAAGTGAAATATTTACCATTTGTAATATAAAACTGCAAAAACAATTTGGAATTAAAAATAACAATTAAAATTTAGATTAAAAAGCAAGAATTTTGTTCTATACTCATTTTACTGAGTTAAGAGTAAATGGTCTCGCGTATTTTTGAAACACAAATGGCAGAGTCACAGAGTCCTATTAACGCTTTGAATTCAAAACGATGACTAACAGTTCGTTGAAACCAGCTAGAAGAATATCCAAGGTCATTCTTCCTTTGCACTCTCTGATTAACAGATATCAAATGAAATTCTTCATCCAGGGTCATACTTCCGTAGCGCTCTCTGATTAATAGATATAAAATGAAATTCTTCATTCAAAGTCATACTTCAGTAGCGCTCTCTGATTAACAGATATAAAACGAAGTTCTTCATCCAAAGTCATACTTCCGTAGCGCTCTCTGATTAACAGACATAAAACAAAATTCTCTATCCAAAGTCATACTTCCGTAGCGCTCTCTGATTAACAGATATAAAACGAAATTCTTCATCCAAAGTCATACTTCCGCAGCGCTATCGGATTAACAGATATCAAGTGAAATTCTTCATCCAAGGTCATACTTGCGTAGCGCTCTCTGATTAACAGATATAAAACGAAATTCTTCTCTAGTGTATCTCACACACACACGCGCCAGCTGGACTATTAAATCGAAAAAACGCAACAAAATTTTTATGAAAGCCTTTCGTTTTTAATTAAATCCGTAGCAATTGTAGGTCTCCAAACATTGAACACCTTTCGGATTTTTAACAACAGATTAACACTTTCCCCCATTGAATCATTTTAATTGAAAAAGCAATAAACTTACATATGTGTGTCAGTTTCCTTGAAGAGATTTAAAAAAAATTATTAAACTTTTTAAGATTTTTTTAATCTTTGTAGTTTTTATTTTTGAAGAATATTTCTTTTAGATGTGGACATACTGAACACAATTTCTCTTCAATTTACATCTAAAAAATGTAAAACCATCAACAATAACCCGAAGAAACAAATTTTATCCTTCCTAAATAGACTAGGAGCAAAATTTTTTCTACTTAATTTACTATTTCCATATAAAGCAACAAGACAAATTTTATTTGTGAGGAATCGTCTTTCGCTTGGAAACTTTTAACGAAAAGATCAATTCGCAGATATCACACTCCTTTCGGATAGACAAGCTGAAATACGACTGAGAAAAAATTTGCTCCATTTGATTCCTCTCTAAACAAAGCCTTCCCTTTCGAATAAAAAAAAAATAAATTTCATTCAGGGGAGAATAAACAGGGTTGCCTCTAAATGAAAAAAAACACAGTCATTGTAGCTATTAACCAAACATTTAAAGATAACAAAAAATGTTTTGTTTTGTTTAATTGTTGAAAGGTCGATTAAAAGAGGGAAGAAAGGCCTGGCAGTTGATAGCAATATGGACAAGGAAGTGGACTACACGCACACAACTACACAGATGTGCGAAACTTAATAAGCATTCGTTATATTCTAAACACTCGGAGTTAAAATGGATAAAATTGTTCAAAATCAGTTGTGAAGAATCGTGTATCACATACATTTCCAGAGGAGATTCAGTCACGAGGGAATTTACACGTCCGACCTCATATTGCTGAAAATGAAAACTAATGCGGCTTTTCCTTTTCCCAGGAAGCCGTTAATGGCTTGAAATTTTCATCAGGACTTTTATGTGCTAAGATAATATTTATGTGCATTTTCAGAAAAGTAATTTGCAGTTACCACACTATCTCGCATAGAAACAGACAAAGAAAACCTTCTTTTCACTCATCCACGCTGAAAACAAAGCCATCTCCTTCCAATAAAGTGGAGTTACATGCCTATCATATTCTATTGAAGTGAAAACGTCTTTCCGCTTGTTACAGTGATAGTCGGTCAAAATTTCTTGTGTGACAAAATACCATCAGATTTCAATAGCTAATAATCACGAGACTAATAAGGCGAAAAGAGTGGTTGACCGACAACGGATAGATCATATCTGTAAGAGTTTGTCGCAGAGTATTTGTTTTGCCTGTGACGTCATCCTACCAGTGTAGACTCATGCGCGTGATTGTTATGAATTAGCTTTGTGTAAGGTTATAAATATTTGCGGGGATAACAGCCGTTGTTGCTTGAAATCCCATAACTCTTTAATTTAAGGATTCAAGGATAAATAAGTGTAGCGTGGAAACGCGTTCATCTAGGAGGTTGATTCTGGTGTCATTTTAAAGAGCTTGAGGAGTATTACTAGGGCCCAAGTGAGACAATGAAAATATTTATCAGTATATAAGTAAAAATCGGTATTATTTTGAAAATTTCAAACTCCGCATGTTTTCAGATCATAACATCCAGAGTTTCCTTTCGAATTGTACGAAACTTAAAAAATACTTGACAATACGTACAAGAAACATTGTATTAAAATTGGAATATTACGAGAAATATGAGCATTTGTAGTTAATAATGTTTTACTGGGCATACGCGAAATGTAGTTCTATATACTGTCAACAGATGGCGTCATCTAAAGTTACTCTAAATAAAACATAAGAAAGGCGCATTTCGGGTCCGCTCGGTAGATTTTTCGTGAAAATGTCGGGCTAAAATCATAAAACAAGCGTTTCGTATTAATATGTAATTTAATTATCAATCTCTTTAATACAATATTTACACAGAGTAGTATAATGGTTACAAAATAGATAAATCACAAGTTTATCGCATGTAGCAAGGGTCTGTGGTAGCTTGTGATTTATATATTCTGTAACCATTATACTTCCCTGTGTTTCCCCCATACTGTAAATATTGTATTAAAAAGATTGATAATTAAAATACATATTAATACGAAACATTTGTTTTATGATTTTTCTCGACGTTTCCACAAAAAAATCTATGGCGCGGACCCGAACTGCGCCTTTCTTATGTTTTTTTCATTCAATGTCTTCTTTAGAGGAAATTTTCCTTTCTTTTACCCAAGGGGCCGATTCCAGACACCAATTGAAAGATTTTTACTTCCAGAAAAAGGTACTGAAAGAATCTTGCCATTTTCCTTGTAATTCCCAAAGCTTCGAAGCAGTAATTACCTTTCCTCTTTTCACAAAGATTTCCTTGAGAATAAAGGCCTCGCGATTGTGCAAATATTCAAAAAGGAATCACAATAGCATTGTTGAGTATTTCAGCTAGCGTTCCTTAAACATCGGTAGTTCAACTATCGATCGTGCAGTGGATAGTTTCCCCAAACTATCGGCTGAACTATCGATAGGTGTTCTTCCAGTCGTTAGTTTAGAAACTATCGATAGTTCTAGTCGATTGTTTCAGTCGATAATTTTAAAACTATCGACTGAAAATGCGCCTATCGATAGTATTGCCCGAGTGAAAACTATCGATTGTTTCAATCGATAGTTCCGAAAACAAGATACTATCGACTTGGCTTGGATAGTCTATCGATGTTTATGGAACACTATTTTCAGATGAGTCAAAATGTCAGCTTAGTTATTTCAAAGACATTTCAAACTGACAATACTGCAAAATCGAAGTTATATATCATTAAAATCCTTAAATAGTTGCTAATATGATTCTTATGTAAAAACTGGTACATTTTAAAAAAATTCAATTTTCAACACCTATGCCTTATTTTCTGAGAAGTAAAACAGTATAGTTAAAACAAAATATTCGTGATTTTAGTGAGGTCTTTCTATATTCATTCTATATAAAATTCACAAAAAAAAATTGTATCATCCATATGTGACATAGGGTAACTTTGAAATTGTTGTTAACTTTTGGGTTTTAACTGTTTGGATAAAAATCTTCAAGGTACAAATACGACTAAGTTTTAAGCTGTATTCTAATCTAATTACTGTATGATGACCGCCAAGTTTCACTACTGTTAGAACTACCGGCCATATTTTTTAAAATTAAATATGTTGTAACGAAATTAAATTTAAGGATTTTAGACATGAGTCTACAAATTTTTTTTATATATTTATTTGACTACAGCTTCTCGAGCTGGAAGAGTTTTCCCGACTTCGTTAACTAAACACCAATTGATTTTATATATGGTGAGAAGCTTAACACTGCTACATAGTATTGGTTTAATATGGGCAAAATCAAATGCTTTACTGCTAAGAAAACTGACTACGGAAGACAATGTTACGAGACATCTGGTGACAGACTAAATTACTTCCATAAAGGGTGTTGAAGGTGGGGTGTTAATTTGTAATTAATGATTT
>BGPR01033968.1:0-16712 GCA_013235015.1 Araneus ventricosus
TGGATGAATTCTTAACCAGCATTATTCAAAAACTGGTAGAACCATTTGCACTTCATGAAAGAATTACTTTCTGTAGTCGGGATGATTAATAGAGGTTAATTGGTTTTCTCCAAGCGAAATACCAACTGACCCTGAAATGCTTCCAATAAGGTAACCTAATCCTTTATATTTTGGATAAATTATGCTTCTACATGAGGTGTTACCTTGGTACTAAATGGGCACTTTTATCTGTAAAAGGTGTCACACCACCTATTTTTCATGAATCTTTGGTTCACAGTCTGGCCTAGCTATACTAAACCAAATGGAATTAGTACCACGACCTATGTATAATAACTAGAATTGATTAATTTGCGATCTTCAAAAAGATGGAAGGAAATCGGAAAACTGAACATAGAAACAAACTGAAATTTTACTAGCCAAGTATTGCAACAAAGATTAAATAATGGCTTCCGTATTTCTGTCTCATTATTTTCTACTATAAACTCTATATTGAAAAACTAAATGGATCTCTCTTTTATCATTTTACGTATCAGAATTAAAAAACGAACCGCAATATAAAGAACAATTTTGTAATTATATTCTCTTATATGTTAAAAATAATTTTATAGAGAAATTTTTCCCTGTTATAATATTATTTACAGCGACTTAAATAGCAGATATTTCAAACCTTACTTTCGAAATAATTCGACAGGAATATACTATATAATTTTCCTGTCGTTTCCAAAAGATAAAATAGCAGGTATTTGATATATCTACTTATGAAATTTCTTAGAATTCAGCGCTTCATTTCTTACCATGGAATAATAAGGCTTGATTATTTAACTTGTACAGAATTTCTCTTTAATTTAGATTTAAGCATTTTATTTAAATTTACACAAACAATACCATAAGGAAATTAAGTTATGAAGAATATCACAAAAAAAAGAAAATTTCTAAACATTCAATAAACATTAAAATATATTATGAATGTGACTGAAATTCCACTTAGTGTATTTATATCAGAGTCTTATAGTTTTCGAATTTTGCTAACAATGATTAATCCCTTAACTAGTCAGTATTTTTACTGGGAGCGTTGATAACAAAGGCATATTTTTTGCTGCATAAATTCTCGTTTGTGTTCTTCGCCGGTTAAACCAGCGGGAGTGGCCTCCCCGAAACTTTCTCGCATACTAAAAATAATGTGGGGTGGGTAAACACCCAGTGGGTAGGTAAATATTCTTGGAGTATTAACCCAAGGGCTGGTTATTTTGAGAAACAAATTATGAATGGTGATTTACAATGAAACATATCAAATTCCTGAATTCCTGAAACTTAATATTTTGCAAAAAAGAATTGCATATGTTCTCAATTTTTACCCGCGCTGAGAAACTAGAACTTTATTTAACGTTTTTGACTACGAAATCTTACTGCTGATATCACGCAAGATTCACCATACCTTCCATCTCGAGAATGTCAGAATGAACTTTGATTCAAAGGTTGCCATAATTTCCGAAGTGCGGCTCGCTACAATTTCCTGCGTAGACTGCCAAGGTCAAACGCCAACCATACTAACTTTAGTAAAATAAACGAAACGCTCGCCAATACACAGTGGCAATGTGCATTTTGAACTAAATATGCAATTTGAACACCTGTTTTTAACCGATTTGAACGAAATTTGGGCACAGATCTATAATTAATGTTAGCATACGTGATACCAAGTTTTATTTATCTAAGCCAAAGGGCTTGTGAGATACAAGTATACGATTATACAGACCGACAGATAGTCAACCCGTCCACGGATTTGGCCCAAAATTTAATATGGACCTACATTCATAACGATAAAACTGTGTACCAAATTTTATCCATCTAGCTATTCAAGCTTTTGAGTTATAGTGTTCACATGACTTCGAACATACAGACAGACAGACTTCCCGTTGACGGATTTTGTCCAAAATTTGATAGAAACCTACAAATTATGTTTAAAGACCACATACCAAATTTCATCCCCGTATCTCTTATAGTTTTCGAGTTATCATGTTCACAGACAGACATAATTCCAAAATTGTGTTTTTCGGACTCGGGGAGGTCTAAAACGTGGAGATTCGTCAAAATCTCGAGTTCAAATTTTTTGACGATTACAATACTTCGTATACGAGAAAGTAAACTATTAACAACAGACCCGCATGGAAAGCATTTCAATGACACAGGCAAGATACGCCATCTTTGAAAAAAAATGATAGTGTTGTTTCGAGAATTAAAAATTCATGCAAACCGGAAACGGGCATGAGAAAATACCGATACTGGTACGCCGTACGGGTAAACCAGTTAGGGCCAAATTTGGGTAGCCCGTAGCATATTTTCGGATCCTACTATGGTTTGGATTGAGGTCGCTTTTCATTGGCTCTCAGCGTCACGTGACTGCGCTTGCTGCTGAATGATGTCATAGGAGCGTGTTTAGTTTGGATTTCGATTTTTGTCTTAGCTATTGTATCATGGGAAAACCAAAATTATTTTTTAATTACGATTATTTGGTTATTTCTAAAGGGAACGATGAATTCAAGATAAAGATAATTTTGGTTTTCCCATGATACAATAGCTAAGACAAAAATGGAAATCCAAACTAAACACGCTCCTGTGACATCATTCAGAAGCAAGCGCAGTCACGTGACGCTGAGAGCCAATGAAAAGCGACCTCAATCTAAACGATAGTAAGATCCGTAAATATGCTAGCCCGTACACTTTACGGGTTAAAGTGTTAATTACGAAATATTTTTTTTTACTTTGCAATGAAATAAAAGCGCATATTTTATAAATTAATTCTATCATTTATATTCCATTCGAAATACTACTTTTATCGATGAGAGATTTTAAGTATTAATTTAGGAAATGACAGCGATTTAAATAAATCTACATCCTACTCATTACCATTACACTTTTATTTTCCACACATCTTCGAATTCAACTCATAGACCAACCCCAAAACCTTTATCAACAGAAAGATCCAAAAATGACTACTAAAACGCAAAAATTCCAAAAACTATCCGAGATTTCAATATCGAACGACACATCTCTATCGTCGAGATCACATCACCTAAATACAGTTTATCAGATTTAAAAACACCAAAGTGGCCTTAGATGGTATAATAAAAGCACCAACAACAAAACACGAGCTTTGAAGACTTCATTCCGCCAGAAAACGTCGCTCGGGACCCGTAAAAGCTGTAGAAGCCAGATTGAAAGGCGGTATTACGTCTACAGGCGTAAATCCTTGTTCCCTAGGGAGCTGTATCTTTTCAGACGCTTGACACCAACAAAATGAATAGCGACGATTCCTTTCCTTACCTATGCTCATGGCAGCTTCTTAGAACAAGGCATTTTAATGTCAAGAACTGAAATGGCTTCATTTTAATTACTTTCCCTTCTTCGTTAGTTAGGCTCAAGTGATGCAAGGTGGTTCTGTAAGGGAGTCGCTGATCTAAAGGGTCGTTTAATTAGACTTATCACCGACTGTTGCGCCTAGAATGGCCTATTTAAAAGGAAGGTAGTCCCGAGATATTTTATGCTGTGAATTGTAGAATTAATTCTGTTGACGTCTTTGGTATTTGGGGAATGATTTTAGTAATCCTGTTTTGTTTCTATGCTATAATTATGTGTTGTTGAGATTATCAGTCGAAGTAGTTAAAGTTTAAAATCATTTATACTTTTCTTGGCATTTTCCTGGTGAGTGCTTAAATGCTGTGCCAGTACATTTCTTTCGTCTACAGCAGTTGCACCGTTATTAGGAATCCCATGCCCTAGAGTTTGTAATCTGTGGAATTCATAATCACACTGTAGACAATTTTTCTTCCATGCTTAATTGATACTCTAGTGGGGAATGGGCACGATAAGAACATGGATGAGAAGTGGCGCCAAGAATGGTCGATTTAGAAGAAAGGTAGTCTCAATATATTTTATGCAGCGAAATGTAGAATTAATTCCGTTGACGTCTTTGGTATTTTGGGAATGATTGTAGCATTTCTATTTTCTTTGTATACTGCGGTTATTTGCTATTAAAATAATAACTGGAAGTAGTTAAATTTTAATGTCATTTGTACTTTTCTCGGAAATTTCCCTATGAGTGCTCATAGGCTGTGCCAATAGATTTCTTTCTTCTTAGTACGGGTTAATACAGCAGTTGTACCGTTATTAGAAATCCCATACCCTCGCGTATGTAATTTGTGGAATTTCTAATCACACTGCAGACAATATTTCTTCCATGCTTAATTGATCCTCTGGTGGGGGGGGGGGCGATAAGAACATGGATGAGAAGTGGCTCAACTCAGCATGCCGTTCCTTGGTTCCTCTGGGGATACAGCAATGGTGGTGTGGTTGTTTGGCCACATCTCCGCTGACTGGAAACACCTTCAACGTTAGGGGTTGGTGCCTGGGCCGGTGATGGTCATTTTGTAACGGACCACAGTACCCGTATTGCTGGAGTGGCGATCCAACCTTTCCGCCTCCCCGGCCCGCCGCCGCCGCGCGCCCCCCAATTTTTATGAATTGCCTGTTTGATTGTTTCACTGGATGTGGTTAACCCCTATTTGGTCGTCGTCCCATGTCATACATTCAACCATCTCGTGCCCGTAAGGCCGGCGTCCCATGCCGTACGTTCGGCCATCTCGTGCCCATAAGGTCGGTGTCCCATGCCGTACGTTCGGCCATCTCGTGCCCGTAAGGTCGGCGTCGCATGTCCTGCGACGAAGAGAACAATTGCCTCGTTGAAAGTGAATTTGCGCTACTCACACGTCTCATTATATTCCGCGATTTTGACAATGCAAGCAATAACATAATCGTCAATAAATGAGTTCAATGCGGTTTTTATGCTTTGATGGTCAAAAACAATTCATGGGAATGTTTTAAAACCATTTAAAGAAACATATTTTACATATCATTGATAATTCTTTTTATGTAGATATTTATCTTAAATTAAATTTAAGAAATATATTATCGAAGAGATTTTTGTTTTAATTTAAAATTTGCTTGCATTGTAGGAAAAACTGGAGATCATTGAACGGGATATTACACATAAGACCGCCAGTAGGTCAAGCAAAAACTGCTTACTCACAAAAATATTTTGCTTTTTCGAATTCAGGATAGAATATATATTAATTTTCAGCAATAAAAAATGCTTTTTTGGAGACGGAAATTCGAAAAAAAAAAATCCGACCAAGAAAGGGTTAAAAAGTCTTATTGTTAAACAGAGAAAATAAGAATATATCACACCAGTGTGGTGAAAGGGAAGGAAATCTAGCCTTTTAAATACTTAAAAATGGGGAAAATCTCTTTCAAAATTTAGCCTTTGCAACAGTAAGTTCACATTCCGTCCAGCAGCAATAAAAAATGCTTTTTCTGTGACGGAAATTCGAAAAAAAAAATCTGACCAAGAAAGGGTTAAAAAAGCTTTATTGTTAAACAGAGAAAATAAGAATAGGTCACACCAGTGTGGAGAAAGGGAAGGAAATCTAGCCTTTTAAATACTTAAAAATGGGGAAAATCTCTTTCAAAATTTATCCTTTGCAACAGTAAGTTCACATTCCGTCCAGCAGCAATAAAAAATGCTTTTTCTGTGACGGAAATTCGAAAAAAAAATCTGACCAAGAAAGGGTTAAAAAAGCTTTATTGTTAAACAGAGAAAATAAGAATAGGTCACACCAGTGTGGTGAAAGGGAAAGAAATCTAGTCTTTTAAATACTTAAAAATGGGGAAAATCTCTTTCAAAATCTAGCCTTTGCAACAGTAAGTTGACATTCCGTCCAGCAGCAATAAAAAAAATGCTTTTTCTGTGACGGAAATTCGGAAAAAAAATCTGACCAAGAAAGGGTTAAAAAAGCTTTATTGTTAAACAGAGAAAATAAGAATAGGTCACACCAGTGTGGTGAAAGGGAAAGAAATCTAGTCTTTTAAATACTTAAAAATGGGGAAATCTCTTTAAAAATTTAGAATTTGTGAAGGTAAGTTGACATTCCGCCTAGCCCGTAATTTCTAAGTTAAGAAGAAGAATTTTTAACAGTAAAGTTCGAAATTCTTGATGCATATTTTAGGCACACCAGTTAAAATGTTGGTTCATGAAGTGTTGTTGGATCATATCTTTGTGTTTTATGAATTATATTTTTTCCTATGGTTTTAATCAGTTATTCATTCGCAACAATAAAAAGGTTAAAAACAACAATTTAGTTGCTGTCTTATTAATAAATTAATTATAGCTTATTTTCCAAATATTTTATGCACTCCTCATAATGCTAATCAGCTTATTTTTGGCTTTAATGAAGTTTTATTGAAAAGTTAGCTATAAAATCATTTCAAATTCGAAAAAATTGAATTTTTTTATCGTAATTAATAACGAGTAATTTTCAAATCAAATCTTCTCTCAAACTTCAGTTAAAAGCTGAAAACAATACTTGAATTTCACTTAAATGATGCAGAATAGTTGCATTTTATCCATAAAAGTAATAATAATTTTAAATGGAATTAGTAGTGAATAAACCATCATAAAATAGTTAGCATAATTTTATTTTTAGTTATTTTAAACATATTGGTGATATTTCAAAATATCACAATCACGATCACAAGGGAGTCAACCCCGTCTTGATAGCAGTCGGAACTAAGGTCGGAGTCCTAAGAGCCATCACCGGCCACGGCTCCACTCCTCCCGAAGGAGGTACGTCCCGTCTTTGGAGTGGAGATAATTGAGCCCCACACCATTATTGTACCCCCAGGGGAAACGAAACCCCGCATATTTATCTGGCAGCTTCTCATCCATGAACTCGCATAAAACAGGGACGATAGAATATAGTGTAAGTATATTGTAAGCAACTTATCATTATATTGTGATATCAAAATATTACAATACAAGCATTGCAAAATGACCTATAAATGTTGAAAAATAACACTCACCTTTCTACTACTTTTATTTAACTATCTTATTTTCGTCTCATTGCTTAAATTATTCGCCAATTGCGAAAAGGAATAAAAATTAAGATTATAATGATAAGTCTATAAATGAGATTATTTTCGATAACAAGAATATTTGATTGAATTTTACTGTTATGTGGATTATAATACCAATTTTTATATCTCTCTTATAAGCTAAAGTAATTCTGCAAATTAAACGTAACAGAGAAACTCGTAATGAATCATTTCCAAGAAATAATTAATTCAATTGAAAATGTAATCTTAGAGAACGGATTAAAATAAGACAGAGAAGCTCCATCTCAAATGTAAAAATATAAATCTCAGATATGAAATTTATATTTTTAAATTTGAAATTTTTATTTTTAAATTTGAAATTTTTATTTTTAAATTTGAATTTTTTATTTTACATTATATTTTTACATTATTTATTTTGCAGATATATATTCTTCGACATATTTCTTGGGCTTTCTCATGATATTTCATCAAAAATTCAGGAAGAATCGCTTTATACCGGAAGCAAATCTAATAATATTCAGAAGATTCGCATTCCTGTCGAAGAATCACATTTGTAGATATCTTTCCCAGTTGAAGCAAAATGCAGCTAAACAAGAATAATAACCTTAGCTGAAGGTAGAATATAATAAATCATCTTAGTCGCAAACAAGGAGTATTATAAGAAAATTGTTTGACAATATTCTTAGTATAATAAGGAAACCAAGTACAGAACACTAGCTACAAATATTGACTGTATATAAGATTTTTCTGGGGGGAAATGTGTTATAAATAATGTGAAGGGAGAGTCGGATTTTTTTTTCATTCTGTGTCACTCGTCTATAACTACAATACAAAATAAATTTTATGAAAATGCCATCGACGTACCTAAATTATTCGTTGCTTTCAAATATATAAGCCAAAAATAAGTTTCACTGATAAATAAATAGGCTTTAAATGCCAGAACAAAACACAACAACGCTAGTGAAACGAATTCTTACAGTTTTCAACTAGTGCACTGCTGTTAGAATTATTCATTGGATATTGCAGTTATTAGAATTATCTATAGAATTATTTATTGGATATTGCAGTTATTAGAATTATTATAGAATAATTTATTGGATATTGCAGTTATTAGAATTATTGATTGGATATTGCAGTTATTAGAATTATTTATAGAATAATTTATTGGATATTAAAGTTATTAGAATTATTTATTGGATATTACAGTTATTAGAATTATTTATTGGATATTACAGTTATTAGAATTATTTATTCAATATAGCAGTTATTAGAATTATTTATTGGATACTGCAGTTATTAGAATTATTTATTCGATATTGCAGTTATTAGAATTATTTATTCGATATTAAGTTCCCTCTAAGGAACAGATAAAGTTGGAAAGCTGAATTCATACATAAATTTTCGAAGCAAGTTTCCAAAACCTTGACAGTGTTGAACATTTTCTTTATATATATTTGAGAATGAGAGAATGAAATAAATATAAGTTGAGATAATAAGATAAATTTAATGAATGATCCTTTTATATTAATATACACATTTGAAATGCTTGACTATGTTTTTTACCGAAATATATTCCAACACCTTTACTTTCTTCAACTGTGCACGCGACTTGTCATCAAATTTCTGGAGAATGCTTTTATACAGATAGAAATTTAGATTTCTGGATGCAAATTTAAAATGACACAAAAAGTAAGCATTCAAATATAAATTAAGGAGACATTGTGTCACACAAATCCGTTTCACAGTTCCCTTTCGACTCTCTTGTTTTCTTACAAATTACAACACGTTTTGGTTTGAACATCATAGTGAAGAAAAGAAAATTGACTACACATTATCGACCTCTTCTTATTCGCAAATAAGGTCTAAAATTTGACATCTTTCGTGAAAAAACCTCATAAAAGCTTATATTCGTCTACTTTGTTGTGTTTCTGAGTTATCGTGTTAACAAATAGGCAGACATGATTCCTTTTCTACCGAAATATATTCCAAAACCTTTACTTTCTCCAACTGTGCACGTGACTTGTCTTCCAATTTCTAGAGAATGCGTTTATACAGATAGAAATTTAGGTTTCTGTATGCCAAGGCTTGATTTAAGAAGAAATCACCATTCACTCTCTTATAGTTCGGCTCTTCTACACTGGCATCGGGGATATTTGTCAAAAAAGAGAGCCTGATGACTAGAAAAAACGCCATGGCTCGTAAAAATTCCATTTAAGAAGAAATCACCATTCACTCGCTTATAGTCCACTTTTCTAAGCAATTAATAGGTCCATCTAGCTTTAGAACCACTTGACCAACGTTCTTGCCATTGCGTTCTTGAATTTCCTTCAGAACGCCATTTTTAATTTGGATTCTAGAACGACAAAATGAAAAATCCACATGATCCTAAGTCGATGCCATCTTTGCCAACTGATCGGCACGTTCGTTTCCTTCGAATCCCCGATGAGCCCTTATCCAAATTAACTGGATATACCCTGAATATTCCTTTATGTTATCCTTGATTCCATTCATAATTACTCGTGTCTAATGCACAGAAGCTAAGGACATAGGAACAGATCGGGAGTCCGAAATTATTTTCGATTGCCTCAGTTATCTTCCAATGATATATTTAACAGCCTGCCGAATTGCCACAACCTCAGCCATAAAGACTGTCGAGTCATCGGAACGTCTAAATAATTCTGAGTAAATATCATCATTTGTATGGGATTGAACGAAAGGTACAAAGATTTACCCCGCCATGGCATAGGCCGTACGGGAAAAATGCGCTACATCTAACTCCAGGTTGAACAATACTTGTTTTATAATTTTCGGACACAGGAATCAACAGTTTCACTGGACGGCAGGGTACAAGAGGATGAAGAAGCTGAATATTTCTCAAACAAAGATGGAACATATGTTTCAGATCTAAAAAATAAAATCAGCCGCAATCGCTATTACAAGCGGAAGAATCAGTTTCATCTTCTTGGAAAATCTCGGAAATTGAAATAGTTGGTGTTGCTTGTTAAACAACGGCATACAAGACATAGAGTTCTTGTTGTGACCAGAAAAGGACCATAATGTTCAATGCTACCACTTAAAAGCTTTCTTCATTAGACAGAAACAATTTTATACAGAATAATATTTCACAGAAAGTTACCTATAAATGTTGACTAACAGTCAAATAATATGGGAAAGTAAAATATTTGAAACCCAGTAAATTCTAAGCATCATGATGTTCTAAGTAATAACACGTAGCAATAGAAAAATAGGTAAAATAAATTTCACATACAATATAAATCCATGCATGATTCATAGGTATGAAAATATAAGTATAAAATACCTCTTGAGAATTATGAAAATTCTTCAAATTAGCAGAATATTTGAAACTGTAACCTCCCCAAGAATTATTTAAATTCCTCGGCTATTTGTAAATGTGTATCTAAATCGCAAAAGCCATAAATTTAAAATACATACCTACTAAAATATATTGTTAGAGTTTACGCTTTAAATATAAACATATAAATTTGAAAATCCTTAATATATTTCCAAATATATTCATCACCTTCACTTTCTGCAAGCGTGCACGATATATCATCCAAAAATCAAGGAGATCGCTTTATATATAAGATGCAAATTTAATAAGATGCAGAAAAGATACGCACTCAAATCTAAATTGAAGAATTGCATTTTTGCTAAAGCCTTTCCCCAGCTGAAGCAAAACGAAACTAAAGAAGAATAATAACCTTAGCTGAAAGTGGAAAAGAATAAATCATTCTACTCACAAATAAAAATGTTGCAACGAAATGTTATTTGATGATCATGTCTTTGTTATTATGTAGGAGGATAAAATGCAAGTAAAATAACAAATCGCGATGCATTGTCATTTTCTTTTATGGGAGGGCGAAATAGAACGAACTCGGAAAAAAGGGCCGAAATAATAATAAAAAATCAATATAAATACCTCGCCCGCTTTTAGAAAATGTCGTAAGCAATGTTATTGGTTTTTGATGCGAGTTTTACTTACTTGTACCTGCCTTTTCCAGCAGCAGAATTATTGCTGTTTTTATTAAGTAAGTAACAAAATATACACATTCGTATCTTCTTAAAGGCATTAAAAAAATATCACGTTGAGTATTCTAGATGGTTGTGATATCAAAAGTATTGTCATGTTAAGCAGATAAATTCAGTGGGTAAATAAACATAGGTTTTACTAGTTTAGGAAGAAAACGTAAAAGTAACGTTTTATAATCACATTTCGTTACACTTTTGTTATTTATAAGTAGGCAATTGTATTTGTATATAAAATGTAATTACATGAATATACAAGCTGATCAGTGAAAACACCAAGACGATATTTGTTAATCTATACGTATAAAAGGCAATGTGTGTGTGTGCGATCTTTAGACGAAAACGTAGACAAGACGTTCTTACGTATCTTTGCGCTGTGCAGAATTATTGTTGTTGTGGTATATTAAATAACAAAATTCAGGCTTTCGTATCATTTTAAAGATATTAATAAATTCCATGGCTTGTAATCTGGATGGTTTAGACATCAAAGAGAGATCCATTTAAGCAGATAAATCCAATGGCCGTTAATACATACATTTTACAAGTTTAGGAAGAAAGACTTAAAGTAATACACAAAAAAATTCAGTACATTTTAAGTATTTATAAATAGGCAGTAATAAAATTGTTTAAAATGTGCATGAATCAACAAGAGTTCCATCTTTTTAAACCAAATAATAAAAAAATTATCAATGAAAGAAAGTAAATTGCATTTTATTACGTAATTGTCATCATTAAAATATTATCTGTATTTAAGTCTGTATGCAGAAAATGTGAATATTTCCTGCCCTGTTTATAATGTCCTCTTTCTTTCGAAAATTTGCTATTTGATATACTTTTGTACATTGTCTTCCTTTTGTTTGGGAAATTTCGGGCTAAGAGAAGCTATGTTTGGCGTAATGCTAGCTTCTTACAGAAAAATTTCCCAATTATTATTATTTGAAAACATTTCGAATAAAGTTCTTAGCCCTTGAAAAAAATGGAATAGAATGGATTCCTTGTTTGTTTTTTGGTTTTATTCGATTACCTCTGAATTTATTTATTTTGGCTATCTTCGTTTGATCTTGATTTGTATTGTTCTCTGTTTTTTGTTTTGCTGCTGCAATTGCATGCAACTTAAACATTGTTTGCATTTTATCTAATTTTATTTTCTAATTTTTATTCTATAAATTTTATTGTTTATAAATAAAAATTTTTGTGTCCTTTGGTGTCCTTGTTTAAAGTTTAAGTTAAGATTCTATTTTAAATTTATTCTAGTTGATTGTTTTTAAGCTGAATATTTTTCTATCATTTTTAACAGAGAAAAACATGTGATTTAAAGATTTGTGGAAATAAGGAGATCAGTTTGACTTTAAGTGATACAAATGGAACGTATTGCTGCATATCATATTTAAAAACACATTTCAAGATTTCATAAAAGTAGAGGGAAAATGTACTGCAACTGAATTAGTAAAATTAAATTTTTGTTTTGGTTTCAAGATGGTGTAGAAATCTTTTTTGTGTAATATTTTCGAAGATTAAGAAGGAATCGGAATTCTAGTCAAGATGTAAAATGCTTGCTTCAAGATGCACGCTTTTTCCTTCCAAAGCGTGTTTGTGCCAAATTTGGCAGATCTAGGTACAGAAGTATGCCTGTAAAGTTCAGACGCACACACATTCACTTTTATTATTAGTAGATATGTAAGAAAGAAACAACATCAATAAGAGATCAGAAGAATCACTTCAGATCAGAAAGTTAAGAAGAAATTGAAGATCTAGTTAAAATGTAAAATATTCGATCCAAGATGCACAATTTTACCCTCCAAAGTGTGTTTGTGCCAAATTGGCAGATCTAGTTACAACGGTATGCCTGTAAAGCGCAAACAGACAGAAACACGCGCACATACATTCGCTTTTGTCATTATTAGAGATATAAAATAGAAATAACATGAGTAACAGTTGAGAATAAACACTGTAGATCATCTCAAGTATTGTGTAATACAAGTTTTATCTATGAAGTAACCCTATAAAAATGGAATAAACAGTTTGAATTCTGGCATAAATATATTTAATTAAATTTTGTTTATCAAAATGAAATCGCTCAGATATACTTTTCACTTCTAAATGAAAAAAAAATATATCAAAAATTATCTTGACATTCGAAATTAGATTTTTCTTTATTAGTATGTCTTTTGATGTCGGAATAACTTATGCTTTAATGTAAAATTTCACCAACCTGATGACAAATCATATTTACTTTCCCTAGCTTTTCATCGTTGTAGATTAAAAATATTAATTTTCATTAAATATTTCCATTACTCGCCGTCTTCAGACGCATCGACTTCAAATGAAACAAAGCTTATAGAATCAGTACTGGGATTACAATTTCCATGCTGTCGCTAATGCCTTCAAACAACATTACAAATCCAAAGCAAACACTCTTCTCATTTCCCAGTTTAAAAAAGAGTGGCACCCAAAATATAATAGATGTTGCTGCAACAAGACAAGTCGAAATAAAATAATAATATCCAATGCATCAGTAAGAATACGATGAGAACGAATTTAGCAAATGTGTTCGAGTACTATTTACTTAAAAGCAAAAAGATTATTTGATCAGAAATTTAATCTCAAAATAGAAGGTGTTTCTTTTCAAATTTCGAGTAGGAATGTCACCAGCTTTGTTAACAATAGAAAGCAAACTATTTACCATATTCGTCTACGCGGGGAGAACTGAAAATTCTATTTCTACTTCAATTTCGTTCGTCTTGAATTCTCTTCACACGTTGGATAATTCTAGAATGCAGAAAGACAGTTGCTAAGATTGCTAAACAATGAATATGTAATGCTTTCACTTTTTTCAACGTATCTTTCTCCATCGAAATATCTGTTAGAACGAACGATAAAAACGAAAACTGGGGGTTTATATCAGGTGGAATTTGCATTGAAAGAGAAATAAAGAACATACGCTTCGGAAAGAATTATAATAAGTAATATGCGTAAATTATTTATTCCTTTTATTCGAATCTTCCGATTCTTTTTATGATTTGTTTTGTGTTTGAAGGTACGCTTCCAGGAGAATTAAAGTTGTTTATAAATATATCTCTCTGCTGCAAATGGGATAAGATCTGTATGTCGTTCGTTCTATCTGCTGAGAATCTTGCTTTGAAATATTCTTTATTCTTGAAGCATCCTTTATTCTTTCTTTAAAATATTGTAGATTTAAATGGGTTTCACTGGATGGGGAGAAAATTGTGTTATTCGATTATGCAAATCTTGTTTTCATTTTGATGATAAAGGATTGATATTTTTTAAAATCAACGACAAGTATGAGTTTTAAATTCTATTCCCTTTTCATATATTTTCTAACTAAACTAAGGCATATTTTTTAAATACGTATTTTTGATCAATAAAATTAAAAATTCATATTCAGTTGTAACAACTTTCTATGTATTAAATACACAAAACGGGAGATGTAAAACAGTTTTTCATCGCAAATTAGTGCTCGCCACTTTTGACACTAAAATATTTTATTTTCTTAGGTTACCTTTGTGTCTACGAAAATATTTTCTCCCTCGATACACGAATATTTTTACCACACTTTTATTCTCATATATCACTAATTTCAAATGGTAGAACAAAAACCATTTTTTCCTTATGTCTATGAAGATATTTTCTCCCTCGATACACGAATATGTTACTACACTTTTATTCTCATATAACACTGATTTCAAATGGTAGAACAAAAAGCATTTTTCCTTTATGTCTATGAAGATATTTTCTCCCTCGATACACGAATATTTTTACCACACTTTTATTCTCATATAACACTGATTTCAAATGGTAGAACAAAAACCATTTTTCCCTTATGTCTATGAAGATATTTTCTCCCTCGATACACGAATATTTTTACCACACTTTTATTCTCATATAGCACTATTTTCAAATGGTCGAACAAAAACCATTTTTCCTTCCATTAAAAATTTGCTTTCACTGCTCTTAATCTTTATATATAAAAGGTAAATACCATGACTCACTCACTGACACACTCATCACGAAATCTCCCAAACCACTGGGACTAGAAACTTGAAATTTGGCAGGCGATTGCTTCTTGGGGAGTAGGTGCTCACTAAGAAAGGTTTTTTATAAATTTTAATTAGAATTTAAATTATTTAAAAACTACTTTAAATTTTAACGTTTTTAAAGAATGACTTCGGATCCTATTATCGCAAAAAAAACATTTTTACATCATCTTAAAGATAAAGAAAATTAGCTTTTCAATGACACCGATCTTATTTCCATGCGACATTTTGTTCAATTTTAATTAATGTTTTAAAACATGAGTTGTAACAATGTTTTTATTGTTGTAAATAAAATTCAAACCTTCTCATTATTTCAGCAAATCTTTTATTCACGCGCTTTTTAAATTGTTACGGTTGTGATAGCATAATTTTTTGGAGGGGGAATTGACTTCAAAGTAGAATTTTTACTTTAGTATTCATTGCATTGATGAAATAATTTATCGCACCTGCTTCAAAGTAACATTTTTATAAAGTGTGGCAACAGATATTTGATATCAGATTTGTTTGTTTTTATTATGTGTGAGGTAGACTGAAATGATTTTGATCCTTTCTTCAAGCATTTACTCTCATGCTTTCCTGCCATTTTAAAATTATGAGGCATGAAAACGCTTGCAAATTTTTGTATATTGCATTATAGGTAATTTTTTATTAAAATTTTGGTTGGGCTTAAGAGTACAGTACTGCCGCCAAACTTGAATTTCCTCATGTGATAACTCATCAAATTTGATATTTGATTTAGTGCAGATCAGAACTTATGGTAGGAAGCCAGCTTAACGGTAGAAGAAAGAGCAGTAAAGTTGGTGACGGGACATTATCGTCTATATATATCTAGGATTTAGTTTCAATTCAAGACCATTGCAGATAGTAGAACAAACAGTTTATTAAACAGTAACAGGTAAAAAACTGCATCATATTTAAAAACAGCAGATATTCTGTTAAATTGAACAAGAGTAAACACTGAACATACACTGAGATTCAACTGCAAATGTTACATCAAATTCTAGCCTTATATAGGCATTGCAGGAATACAGATAGATTTTTCATGGCGCCATCTAGTGAAGATTCAACAATATATAAAAGGCAAAAACCATAATTCTCCCACTCATCACGAAATCTCCCAAACCATTAGGCCTAGAAACTTGAAATTTCGCAGGTTGTTGCTTTTTGGGTAGCCGAATAAATAATTTTTCGAAATTTTAACAAGAATTTTAATTACTTAAAACTTACCTTAAATTTTAAAGCAGCAATAACTTCGGAGCATGTTACCACTCAAAAATCATTTTAACATCATCTGAATGTTTAAAAAATTAGCTTTTCAATGCCACCAATTTTATTTCCAAGCGACGTTCTGTTTGATCTTCTGTTTTCTGGAGGAACGTCGTCAAGGTCACGGTTCTCTTTATAGCACTGGAAGGGAGGGAGGGTTGGTGACGGTTACGGTCAAGGAAGAAATGCTGCCCAGTCATAGTACACACCAGTGACTGCGAGTCGGGAGGCAAGGAGGGTGAGTCGCCCCCTGCTTATTTAGGGAAAGATTAAATTTTTATTTCATTTTAGCTACTTGAAACTGGGAATTACAAAAAAGCAATAGTGTTCTGGAGAACTAACTGATTTTTTAAATTAATTTTTTAAAGTTTTATTGTCCCGGGTCATTGAATACTTGGA
>BGPR01033969.1:0-16712 GCA_013235015.1 Araneus ventricosus
TGGCATGTAATCGCCCTATTGAGTTGTTTCAAATAGGAATATTTTGAGAATAATTCTTAATTTACTTTTTAAAATTTTAAAAGCTATAAAATAAAACAAGAAATACTTATAAAAATGATAAAAAAACAAATGATTTTATAAAAATTATAAAACTGTGTTATAAAAATTCCTTCGGAATGGTAGATATTAGCGACATGAAATTTGCAAATGACATTTTGGGGTCTATTTCTAGGTCTAAGTGACCTACTTAACTTTTACTTATTTTTAAAAGTAATTATTGTTCAAGATATTGATACTTACGTATTAACGCCACCTAGGCTACAGATTGGCGGTAATGCGCCAATAAAAAGCAATCTTGTTTACAAAAACCGCCAAATTGGCGGCACTTAAAAACCGCCAAATTGGCGTTAATACGTAAGTACAAAACCCGCCAAATTGGCGCCACTTAAAAACCGACAAATTGGCGTTAATACGTAAGTACAAACACCGCCAAATTTGGCGGCACTTAAAAACCGCCAAATCTGTAGCCTCGGTGGCGTTAATACGTAAGTACCAAGATATTTAATTAAAGGAAAAGATTCTGAAATATTCTTAAATAAAAAGCATTATTTAAAGGAAATGAAATTAGCATCTATATATATAAAACTGAATGAGTCTGGGTGTTCCTTATACAAATCTACAGTTTTTGTCTTATCTTGATGAAATTTGGCACATGTGCTCTTCAAAATAATATAGGATAATTATATTGTTTTAGATAGAAATTAACTATATTGATATAGAAATTAACTATATATAATATATATAGTTAAATATTTTACAAACAATTAAAACTCAAATAACATTTTTAGTATGTACACCTATTCAATCAATAATTAAAATTAAATATACAATAATATTACTAATTAATAATCATACAATGAAATACAGAAAGATAATTAGATTATAAACTATTACTATGAAAAAGACAACCCAGATTTGAAATTCCAACAATCAAATGCCAATCTGTCTTAGGAATCGATAATGTCGCATTAAATTCGAATACATATATAAAATGTATTCGTTGTTGTAGTCGTTAAATAACAAAAACAGACCGAGTTATATTCTAATTTTCATTTTATTATGGGAGAGTGACGGAATGTACGTACATCTTAGTTGAAGTTTTAAGTAAAAGTGTGTACAGAAAATCCCCGATTCTCTTAGATAAGGGAATAACAATATAACACGTGATCAAAGTGAAGGGAATATTGGGTTTTTGGTAAATAAATTACGTAAGCCTTTTAGGGAAAAAGTCTAGCGCCAAGAAGACGCGTCATGATTTTCGGTGGGCACGTGAAAGCGATTGAAATATTCTTTTAGTAATAAATATGCCAAAACGAGAGATTTAATATACATCCAGCGCGGGAAATAAAACGGAATTGGAGTTTAAGGAAAGCAATTATATATATGAAATGTTTTCGCTATTGTAGTCGTTGAAAATAAACACAGGCCGAGTAATTAACTAATTTCTTTTTATTATCGATAGGAGAGTGGTGGATACGTGCATATCCGATTAGGTTACAAGCGAAACTGCACAGAAAAATCCTTGTATTCTCTTGGATAAGGGAATAACACATGGGCACGTGATCAAAGTTAAGGGAATATTGGGTATTTTTAATAAGTTACGTAGGCGTTTCAGGAAAAAAGTCTGTTGCCAAAGAGACGCCGTCATGATTTTCTGTGGGCACGTGAAAGCAATTAAATATTCTTTCATTAATAAACATGCTAAAATGAGAGATTTAATATACCTCCAGCGCGGGAAAAGAACGAAACTGGAGTTTTAGAAAAGTGATTTTGGAATACATTAAGATTTAAAAATATATAATATTAAAATTTGGAATAAAATTAAGTGAGATTATTACATATATATATATATATATATATATCATTGTCAACTTTTCAAAGCCCGAAAGTTAATTAAGCTTTCTGTTCATTCAAAATTAAACTAGATTTTGAAGTTTTTTCTCGGTATCTACCGAAATTATTGTCCCAGAAAAACTATTTTTATAACCATTTTGAAGTTTAAAAAAATTAGCATTTCAGTGACACCAACTTCATTTCCGTACTTTTTTTTTATCTAATTTTAATGATTTTTTGAAATTAATTTTAAACACAAATGAACGGGCATTAAACGCATCACGTGCAAGAATACAGACTAAGAACTGTTGCCATAGCACATTAACAGAATTCTGGAAATAAACTAAAAAAATATAAAAGCAGGCGATTCACAATTTACTTTAGGAACAGATATTGATTAGGTTGAGTTAAAAACAATTTATTTCGAGACTATCATTATTATTAAGAAAAATTATCAATTGTTTAGTTTTAACTAATTAAAATCTATTCATCTCAAATTCTACAATCTATCAAGAAATATACAAAATGATTGTTTTTCGCAAATGCAAGATATTGGGATGTGTCAAGGACCTCTCTCTTAATCTTTTACAGCAGTGGTTCCCAACCCATGGGCAGCGGCCCACTTGTGGGCCTCGGATAGCGTATTAATGGGCCGCGAAATACTAGTCAAGAGTCGAAGTCAGGGGAGTTTCAAGAGCCTCCACTTGTTTCTTGCTTTATAAAACAATATATTTTTATTCCTTTTACAGTAAGCTTCACTAATCACTAACATATAAATGAATATTTTATACAGGATGTCCACACTTATCGTGATTCAGTAACTAATTTCGAAACCGTTAGAGATAGACATATAGTTCCAAATGGAAAAATACTTTAAATAAAGGGAAGAATTATATTTTATGTTTTCTGAGTCACTAATAATATTTCTGAAAAAATTACGAATTCTAACTTTTTATGCAGTCCCCCGGTCCTATCGGTCATATTTAGTAAAATATTCTTGACACTCTAACATTTTAAACAAAAACAAAAAAAAGTCCCACTCTTTTGTGACTAAAACTGACCGAGTTATGGAGCTTTGAATTTCATGATTTTAACCAATCAGCGGCCTCGTCGAGAAACTGCTGCGCATTGAATGATGAGTCGTCTGCAAGACGGCTATTCAAATGGTGTAAAGTGGTCTAAGTCAGCGAAATTCAAAGCTCCATAACTCGGTCAGTTTTAGTCACAAAAGAGTGGGACTTTTTTTTGTTTTTATTTAAAATGTTAGAGTGTCAAAACTATTTTACTAAATATGATTGATAGGACTGGGGGACAGCATAAAAAGTTAGATTTCGTAACTTTTTCAGGAATATATTTATTCACTCCAAAAACATACATTATAATTCTTCCGTTCATTTAAAGCATTTTCCCAATTGGAACTATATGTCTATCTCTAACGGTTTAGAAATTAGCTATTGGACCACGATAAGTGTGGACACCCTGTGTATATATATAAATATATGTGTTTGTATTTTTCTTCTTGTATATTTAGTTAGTGGGCCTCAAAATATTTTTTTACACAACAGGTGGTCCGAGCAACCAAAAAGGTTAAGAACCACTGTTCTACAACATTTTAACCCTTTCTAAGTC
Organism: Araneus ventricosus; assembly: GCA_013235015.1. Lineage (NCBI taxonomy): Eukaryota > Metazoa > Arthropoda > Arachnida > Araneae > Araneidae > Araneus > Araneus ventricosus. The sequence continues at coordinate 3,523 of BGPR01033969.1, forward strand.
CGTTGGAAGTATACTTCCCACCAAATTCATCAATTTTTAAATGCATTTTTTAAGCTTGGCGTAAATTCTCGAAATATTTCTCGATCAAACAAAAACCTAGTTGTTCCAATTTCTTATCTCAAACAACAGCGAAATCTCTCAACTTAGTAATTAATTATTAATTAATAAAACTAATTAACAAAAATTAATGTCGTCCAATAAGCTGAATGAATTTCATTTCTCAAATTAATTTTAATCCCAAAGTTATTTTATTATACCACTATTAGAAAAAACTGCCCTTTAAAGGGTAAAAAAAATTTAAGTGAAATACCCATTCGAAATCACCCTAGTTTGTTGTTATCTACAAAAAATAAATCGTTTAAAAATTCTGTGATTATTCATGCACTCATGCGCCATAATGAGTCATTGAGAAAAACTGGACTCGACTCATGGGACGTTACATTCATATCACAAATGTATTGTTTAGCAACGGATTCGGAAACCCTCCGCACTTTTGCGCATGCGCCGGGCGGAGTTATTTTCATAAAAATAGGGGGAAAGTGAAGAATGGAAGGGTGATGTGTGCATTTACTCAGCGTGATCTAACAAAGAACTCCGGAAATATGACTCATTGCCTGACACCCCTTTCCGGTGTAAAATCCTCCAAAAGTGGTAGTCTCGGAATCCGTTGCTGAACAGTAACTGCATATGTTATTGTATAACATCACGTCTTTTTTTCTCTCCCCATAATGGGTTTCAAAACTAAAATTGATGCGGCTCTCTTGATGTGTATCACGTAAGAATGAATTAATTTCATGAACATAATATTCAGTGTCATTTCTGGGGAAGAAAAATCCCAATTTTTTATCAATTATTTAATAATTAAAGAATTATAAATATTTTTAACTAATTAAAAATTAATAAAGCCGAACGAAATGTCCATGTGTGTTTCAAAATAAAGTTTGCTTTCCTTTACATATTTTAATGATATTATTAACATTATTTGTCAATACTGTAAAGAAATTGTCTTGTGGGTTACGTGAATGCAATCTAATAAGCAGGATTAAAAAAATAAAGCTCTTTATTTTACAAATATTCCACGCAAAGAAGCGTAGCACAAGTATTAACACAGCACTAGTAAAAATTCACAACAGAGACTACCAATAAATCTCGACACAACGCTGAAAGGTTTCTTCAAATCTTCTGATCAAATTCCAACTGACTCTTCTTAGCTTGAGAGCTTGCCTTTATACTTTTCAACAGAAAGTGACTTCATTACGTAGGAAGTGACGTAATCTCTAGAAAGTTCATGAAACCAGTAGAAATAGCTTGAAAGTTCGAGGTCCTTCTAGAAAATTCTCTTTGTCGCCAACTTTGTCGCCAAAATGGTCGCCACATTTGTCGCCAATATTAGCATCTCAGGAAAACGACTTTATAGCTTTGTGACAATACGTTAAAAATTATGTTGAAGGAAAATGAGCATAATGCATAAATTAAAAACAATGAATTTTAGAAGGAAGCTTCGCACTTGGTATTTTTGATCTGATCTTATTTTAAAACACATACGAATATGATTTTAAATTCAGAATCAGAATAATTTATTTTTAGCAAGAAAAAAGATTAGATCTTCATGAAAAAATTAAACAAATTCTTACTTATACCTAATTAGAATACACAGTAGTAACTAAATACCTGCCACTTAAATTAAGCAGCTTTTAAGTATTTGATTAATATAAAAGTAATTTATTTAATTATTAATTTCAAACTTATTTTGGTAAGCTAAATAAATCTGATATTCCTAAAATTCTTTTCTATATAATAATTTAAGTATTTTTCTTAAAATTAAGGATATCTTAGTATCCTGATAATTTAACCAATTTACATCGAGTAAAATATCCGGAAAACAGATTTTGCGAAATATCCTGAATTCGATTTTATAAATTAATTAAATTAGTAGCTATTAGTCATCCGGAATAACAAGATTTAAAATCTAATCAATATCTCGTTGAAAAACAACTTAATTACTGCCCCTTCGTGCGTCATATTTTAATAAACTTATCAAAGAAAAATAGAAAGTCAAAGGTGCTTCTCTGATAATTAATTGACCTTTTTTTCTGTAGAATATTAATAAAAAAGAAAATAAGGAAGGTGAAAAAATGAGAAGGTTTTGATAAGAAGGATTAAAAAAATGGAATTCATTCATTTATTTTAAGGTTAAAAGAGTAATTATGAAAAAAATGAAACCTGATATGCTAAAAGTGTTTAGTTTAACAATTCCGCAATACTTATTTTTATTATTAGGGAAAAACAAAATATTTGCTTATTGAATTCTAAAGAAAATGACTTCTGGCATCTAATGGCTATTTTTCTTTATCTACAGTCATTCAAGCCTCAATACTAGAACAGCTGACGGACTAGAAACTAAAACGGACTAGAAATTAGAAATTAAAAAATAATAAAAGCTGAAAATAAATTAACCTAAAAATTTCCACGTTCCAATTGTTTTTTTAAATAAATGAATAACACTTAATGATGATTACAACACTTTTATTGCATTAACTCTTCCTCAGAAATCATAAATATATATATTTATCTGATTTAGATACTTCTTGCCTTGAATTTTTTGCATGATGATGTTTACAGACAGAACCACTATTTTTCAATTTTCTGATGCTTCATACAAAAATCGTAAACAACGCTCTACAGGGCAGATCGTAGGATCTAGAGCTTGCACGTGATTTAGATATTTCTTTCCATGAATTTTTAACATGATGATGTTCATAGACAGAGCCACTATTTTCCAATTTTGCGATGCTTTATACAAAAATAGTTCAAAACGCTCTACAGGGCAGATCGTAGGATCTAGAGCTTGCACACGATTTAGATATTTCTTTCCATGAATTTTTAACATGATGATGTTCATAGACAAAGCCACTATTTTTCGATTTTGTGATGCTTTATACAAAAATCGTCCAAAACGCTCTACAGGTCAGATGGTAGGATCTAGAGCTTGCACGTGATTTAGATATTTCTTTCCTTGAATTTTTAACATGATGATGTTCATAGACAAAGCCACTATCTTTCAATTTTGCGATGCTTCATACAAAAATCATCCAAAACTCTCTACAGGGCAGATCGTAGGATCTAAAGCTTGCACGTGATTTAGATATTTCTTTCCTTGAATTTTTAACATGATGATGTTCATAGACAAAGCCACTATCTTTCAATTTTGTGATGCTTCATACAAAAATCGTCCAAAACGCTCTACAGGGCAGATCGTAGGGTCTAGAGCTTGCACGTAATTACCTCTTAGGTAAATAGATTTTTAATTCATTAAAAAATTAAAGAAATTTTAAGGCTTTACCTCAATAACTTCTGATAATATTACTGCACACAAAATATTTTCACACCATTTTAAAATACTGATCGTTTCAAAATTCCACGACTACCATTTTTGGACGATTTTACTTCGGAAAGGGGTGACAGGCAATTAGTAAAATGAGCGTATTTCCGAAGTTATATGTAAGGTCACGCTATGTAAAATGCAAATATTTTCCCCTCCATTTTTCACTTCACTCCTATTTGAGTGAATTCAACTCAGCCTGGCGCATGCGCAAGAGTACAGAGGGTTTCGGAATCCGAGAATCGTCAGTGAAAACTAGCGGCAGTGGCGTCACCTGGCACTGAATTTCAAATTTATTTCTTAATATATCTCTAGTGCAAAGTTTCTCAAACTGTGCTCCGCAAAACAATTCCCAGTTCTCAGCGAAAAGGTAGGACATGTTTAAAATTAAATATTTTTATTAAACATATTTTAAAATTAAAAATATTTTTTCACAAAAAATGGAACAAAAATATTTGTTGCGCTCTCGGTGTGTAATAAAAAAATCTAGTATAAATTATTTATCACCGATAAGGTGAAACATTGACTATATAAAAAGGTAGTCGGCATTTAATGTGTCAGTTTCTCGTCCACCAGTCATGAAAACAAATTTACTTCAGAAGGCAACACTAGACAACACAGAGCCAGACAGAGGCTAGACTCACTGTGTCGGCGTTTCCAGAAACAATTACCTTCGACGCCTTTCCAGAAGTATCGGAAATTTTTTTATTGCATATAAAACTTGTTGGAAACTAAAGGATTTGGAAAAGAACTCGAATAAGACATTCCTATGGATATCCTAAACGAGTTTGAAATCCATCGCCTACGTTTGATTGATGCTTTCAACTCTTATTTACCAAAAAGATTGCATAAAAACATAAAAGAAAACGTTGGAGTTGTAGAACCATACTCTATATCCAAAACCCATCCTCTCTGACATCAGAGGAATATGAATGCTTGCTTGATTTGACATCAGATACAGCGATAACATCATAGTTTAAAACTGATAAATCAATCTGAGGTTTTTGGTGTACGCTAAAAGATGAATTTAAAATCCTATCAAATAAAACGAAGCTTATTTTCCTGCCCTTCGCAACCAATTTAGTCGAAACAGGATTCTCCGCATACACCGCTACTAAAACAAAATACAAATCACGTCTTAATGCAGAGCGAGATATTCAGTTGCAACTATCCGAAATTAAGCCAGATATAATCTTATTGTGCAAGTCAAACACCCTCATCCTTCTCATTAAATTTCTCGTTCACGAAAACAATTAAAAATTTGTAAGAAATGTAATAATGCCAAATTAATAAAATAACAAATTGTGGATTTGCAATATTTGCCCTGAATTTAGTTCCAATTTTTTTACTTTCTCGTATACGAAGTATACAAAGAGAAAGTATTGTAATCGTCAAGAAATTCGAACTTGAGATTTTGACGGATCTCCACGTTTTAGACCTCCCTGAGTCCGAAAAACACAATTTTGGAATTATGTCTGTCTGTGAACACGATAACTCGAAAACTATTAGAGCTACGGGAATGAAGTTTGGTATGTGGTCTTTAAACATAATTTGTAGGTTTCTATCAAATTTTGGACCAACTCCGTCCACGGGAAGTCTGTTTGTCTGGCTGCCCACGGTCATGTGAACACTATAACTCAAAAACTTGAATAGCTAGATGAATAAAATCTAGTACACAGTTTTATCATCATGAATGTAGGTCCATATAAAATTCTGGGCCAAATCCGTCAAAGGGTTGACTTTCTGTCGGTCTGTATAATTTACTTTTGAAGAGAATCAGTTATCTCCACGCGCATGCGTACTGGAAGAACGGAACGGAATTTCATTACGGAGTAGCGAATTACGTCAGTTTGTCCTTGAGCCGGTAGTAGAGAAAAATCGGTACGCATCTCTTTGAAATTCTTTACATAGATATTTTTCAATCACTATAATGAAAAACCTTCTGATAGTCATTGGATTCTGGGTAACAATAGGTTCGAATTTTTTTAGCCGCGCGGGGGAAGGAGAAATGGCACCTTTTTTGGGGAAGTATACGAGAAAGTTTAGGGGAGAACACTCCCGCTGGTTTTTTTTACAAGTCTGTGTTTTCTGTCTGCAATGGGAAATTAGTGCAGAAAAAACCAGTGGGAGTGGTCTCCCCTAAACTTTCTCGTATACTTTCTAAGTGGAGATTCGTCAAAATCTCGAGTTCGAATTTTTTTGACGATTACAATACTTTTCCTTTGTATACTTCGTATACGAGAAATTAAAACAAAAAAACAAACAAACCTGAAATCAAATATCTGTTGCCACGTTTCAAAAAAATATTACTTTGAAGCAAGCGATAAAGTAGGCAATGCAATGAATACTAATGCGAAAATTCTGCTTTGGAATTGAATTCCCAAGAAAACAATTTATACTACCACAACCGTAACAATTGCAAAAGCGCGTGAATAAAAATTTGCTGAAATAATGAGATCGGTTTGATTTACAACAATAAAAAAATTGTTAACAATTGATGTTTGAAAACATTATTTATTGTTGTAAATAAAATTTACAACAATAACAGATTGCTACCAATACGCATGCGCATGAGAATCGGATTAAAAGAAATTGAATATGCAATTTGAACGCCTCTTTTTGACGGATTTGGCCCAAACTTTTATACGGACCTACATTCATAACGATAAAACTGTGTACCAAATTTTATCCATCTAGCTATTCAAGTTTTTGAGTTATAGCGTTCACATGACCGCGGACATACAAATACACAGACTTCCCGTTGACGGATTTTGTCCAAAATTTGATAGAAACCTACAAATTATGTTCAAAGACCACATACCAAATTTCATCCCCGTAGCTCTAATAGTTTTCGAGTTATCGTGTTCATAGACAGACACACACACAGACAGACATACAGACATAATTCCAAAATTGTGTTTTTCGGACTCAGGGAGGTCTAAAACGTGGAGATCCGTCAAAATCTCGAGTTCGAATTTTTTTACGATTACAGTACTTTCTCTGTGTATACTTCGTATACGAGAAAGTAAAAATTAAACGGTGAAATCTAATGTCCCGCAAACTTAAATGACGAAACTACCTTGTATCGTCAAAGCTATTTTGTCGTTCTATTTACTAAATACGGTATATAGTTGCGAGATAAATTTCAGTGCTCCGCGTTGAATTTCCAATTTCAAAGGTGCAGAGAACCGCTGCTCTAGTGTATCTCATTAATTTCCAATAACCACCGAATGACTCTCATAATCGATATTAGATATGAACATTATTTCAGTTTGCGGTAGAAATATGCAAATGTAAGCGAATAAAATAATTCACTCAATTTAATAACAAACTGAAGCAGTATAGAATTATAGATATTACAGTAATGAAAATATATTGCAGGTTAGTATTTTCAAAGAATTATCGCAAAGATATTTAATTGCTTTTATAAGGTCGAATTCCAATTAAAATGTGGTGAAATATCGCCTTCCCATCTCTATAAAAATTTAAAAACTTGACTTCCATTGTTAGAGCTACACAAATTCAACTTATCTAGCGCTGAAAAAGAACTGGATGACAATTTAATTAACCATTCATGAATTTAATAAATGAATTCTCGGAATTTATTGCATTCGAAATAAGGAATGAAATGTTTCACAGTGCGTTGCTGTTGCCAAGCGAAAATTCTAAAGATGATTCAATTACTGATTAGAATAATAAAATTCTGTTATTGAAGAACAATAACGTTTTGGAAGAACTATTAAAACGTCTTGATTTGATAATTAAATTCTGATGACGTAAAGAAGCAATAAAAATAACAGTTTTGTCAACGTTTCTGCCTCACTCGGTAAATAAAAAGGAACGAATAATTAATTTATAAGAAAGATTGGACGAAAGATTGCTAATTAAATTTTATAGGTTATACAACGAAAATTTCTTGTGTTCTTAAGCTACCTTCACATCAGAATATATAATATATTAAATTGTATCATAATTTTATTTGAAACTATTAATTAATTTAAAACGTTATCTTAATGGAATTGATACTATTTAATTATAAAATCGTTAACAAGTTAGTAAAATGAATAAAATTAAGCAATGCCGAACTCCGATTGAATCTCTTAAAAAATAAAATCAAGTTTTAAGTTATAAACCCGTTACATTCATGTCATTCTAAAGGTCAAATGGATTAAAGAACAATTATTGTAAATTTATTCTTAACTAGCTGTTATGTCAGGCCTTGCTCGGGATTAAAACACTTTTATGTCTAATATTTTTAATGAAGAAACTATTTTTGTACAGTAAATTTTAATACAAAAATGCCTTTATCGCCTGAAACGTTTTTGCTTCAAATTTCGTTCATAAAAAGTGAAGTATAAGAAGGATTTTGATGAATATTTTGGGTCAATTAATTAAATAATTAAATTTTCATTTAAAAAGGCGTCAAAATAAACCAAATCAATAGTTGTTCCCGATATAAATTATGAATCGCCTGCTTTTAAACTTTTCTTTAGTGTTCTTCTAGAATTTTGTTTATAAATTCAAGCAACAGCTCTTCAAACGTATTCTTGTTCTTTAACAAAAAAAAATACATTGCTACAAATTGTGAATTTTATACACAATTTGACTTTTTTTAATTATTGAAATGAGAGCAACACTTTTGAACGTAAATGAAACTTGTGTCACTGAAATGACAATGAATTTTTTAAACTTTAATGTACTATAAAAATTGTTATTGTAACATAACACTTTCGAAATATATCACAAAAAAACCCCGCAAAATCTTGCTTAATTTTTAATTTAAAAAAGTTTAATTAACTTTCGGGCCTTTTAAGGTTGACAGTGATCTTCCACTTCTTTTTAAATATTAACAGAAATAAAAAGAAATTTGTTCAAAGTCTCACCGTTGCCTAGCAACGAAGTATCATTAAATTTGTTTTATTTAAGAATCGTCTGCTGTAATAATTCATTTATTAAATTTTAAAAAAATAATAAAAGTTGAAGGAAACATTTCACATATATAAAATTGGTATCATTGAAAAGGTAAAAGTTTGAACTTGAAGATGGTATAAAAATATTTTTGGGGGGATAATTTGCTCCGAAGTTAATACGGAAAAACCGTTTCGATTAATTTCTAATTAACTGACTGTTTAATTAACTTTAGGACTCCGAAAAGCTGGCAATAATCTTCCTCTTGCCTTAAATGATAAGTGTGCAAAATTTGGTTGAAATTGCTGTAGTAGTTTAGGAGGAGATGTGGAACAATGACTTTTATTTATATTAAGATTACATGTACCCAGATAGCAATTTTAGTTTGCAGCAAGATTGCCACAAATTTGTCACGACAAGAGTGCATGCTTGCCACAAATTTGTCATGACAAGAGTTCAAGATTGCAGCAAGTTAACGAAAGATTCGAAGTCACCATGGAACGAACTTGCAGCAAGCTTGCCGTGCAAACTCATTGCAAATTATAGCAAAAACAGAGTACGAACACAACCCGGGATAGAACTCGCGACCTACCGCTTAGTAGCCAGACGTCGATACCACTGCGCCAGCTCGCCTATGAGGGGAGAAGATAGATTTCGCTAATACATCGTTCGAAACGATTCGTATACAATTTATTTTAAACTATTTTCTTGATTTCATTAATTTTTTGAGTTGAGAATATGATTTGAAGTCAAAGAGAGAGCGATTTTCGCTAATAACTACGTTTTGCTAGTAGAATAAATTATGAAATTAGAGTTCAAAAGTAATTACTTTAAAATCGGACAAAATGTATAAGTTATTATTTTTCAACAAACAATGACTGTTTTTTAGGTTTAATTTTGTTTATAAATGTTAAAATTTCAACATTAAGAAAAAGGCGATATAGTTTTCTTTAAAGTAAAAACTTTTAGTAAAAAGATGGAAAATGTTTCAAATTTTTTTTATAAAAAAGTTAGTTTTTTTTTACAAATTATCATTGATTTATTGAATTAATAAAAAGAAGGACGGTCTAGGAGATGCTATTAAAAATCGGATGTTTTTTTAAAAAACAGAGACAAAGGTAATTATCTCTTTGTGCTATCTTTGCATGAAGCTTGTTTTGCAAATTTGCATTGCAAAGGAGGTGGCGCTGTTTGTCATGGTGAACTTGCAGCAGACTTGCAATGCAAGGAAGGTGGCGCTAGTTGTCACGGCGAATTTGCTACAAGTTCGCTTCAAATTTGACGCGTCAAATTTGCTATGACAAGCTAATATCAAGTCAAAATCAAACTTGCTGCAAACTTACGTGCTATCTGGGTAAATGCATAAAGCCGACAGTAGAAAATATTCTGGCTCGGGGTGGATTTGTTAGCAACTGGTCTGATCGACTAGGAGCCGGCCATGACATTACTGCCGAGATTGAAGTCAATTTGCAATCTACAGACGTAGAATCCATCTAAATACAGTGCAACATCTTTAGTACGCGGCTCGTTTGTAAGTCGTTCTCCTTAGCAAGCATTTTGTCCTGGTTCGGTTCACTCCTATTTATACTATATGTTAAAATCTTGATATTAAAGAAAATCTTTATAACGTTGCAGGTAATGGATAGTGCATAATAGTGCATTGCCACTGATTGTTGAGTGAATAGTGCATCGTCGTTCAACTCAAAAATCAGTACTTTTCACCTCAAATAAAAACGGTGATATTTCCCCCCTGCGCAATTGAAGTAAGCAGGGGCATGTTCTTATATCAGCCGAATCGAGGTCTTCTCAGGTGCAGAGTATCTTTACAGTCGATTGACGGATGGAATGGGGTGAAGTCGTGGTATGGAACATATAGATAATGGGATAGATTATTGCGATATATCTAAGAATTATATTGTATAGTTATACACTATAAAACCAAAAGTATCCGGATACTTTCATATTTATCAGAATTTCTCCGGAAAGGATTAATTGACTACCTTTAAACTTCGATCATGTGAAGAATAGACTGTAACTCACATTTTACATTGAAGATTCGGTCCTGAGGGCAATTAGGGGACCGTCTACAAACTGATGAAGACAAAAAGTTTTTGGCCCACCCCACTTCACAGAATACTGCAAAGAAGATGAAATGTGTCAACTGAAAACAAGATGATGATGCCCCTAATTGCCCTCAGGATCGAATCTTCAATGCAAAATGTGAGTTACAGTCTATTCTTCACATGGTCGAAGTTTAAGGGCAGTCAGTTGATCTTTTACCGAGAAATTCTAAAACATGTGAAAATCTAAAAGTGTCCCGATACTTTTGGCCATATAGTATATGTTCGGCAATAAAAATTAGTGAAAAAATTAAAGAAGAAACATGTACACATGGTTACTGAAGAAGAGGTATTATAATAAAAATGCTGTGGCTATCGTTAGGTCTTCTTCAATTATTTAAAAGTTGGATTTTTGAAATATTGTCTGACATTATAAGCATAATTTTACTCTAAAAATGTAATCAACCTAAAAGTAGACCTTATACCATTAGGACGGCTTAAATAAGTGATTAACTGCATTTTGAACCAAGATTCATTAATGCATCTTTCTCGTTAGTGTGTAATAGTTTTGAATATTGAACAAGAAGTTCTTCTGGACCCTTTTTCTTCATAAGAATATCTATAATAGTTATAAGTAATGACGCACCCAAGTCAAATAATAATAATAAATAAACAATGTCTTTTTACTTTTAGAACAACCAACGGAAATCTAATTTTATAATCACTTTATGGTTTCATTTATTGGTCAACTAGCAGTACGCGCACGGCGTTGCCCGTGGAATCATGACTTCAAAAAGTGGGTGGAAAAAAGTGCCCAAAATGCCAGGAAAAAGTTTTGAAAACAAAATCAAAACAAAAAATACACATTATTGATATTCCCGCTTATTTTTTCTTTGCGAATGACGTCACCTGCCGCGAAGAAGGTCACGTTGCAACAATGCATTGTGGGACGGTCCGGAGAAGCTCTCGCTGTTAAATCTCGCTACGAAAAAACTGTTTAAACCGATCAGGGAAAAATTAATTTTTTAAAAACGAAAAAAGATATTTTAACAGTTCGTGTTTTAAATCCGACATAAACGTTCCATTTATAGGCTGGAAAAAAATGAAAATTATAAAGATGTGAGAACGTCAGATGCGATAATTTAAAGAAATCTTTTTTGAAAATTACCATAAAAGTTACTATTTTTCAAAAATTTCTCAAAATTCAGTAAATTACGTTAGACCTACGAAACAAACTTCATTAGAACGGAAATCATTTGTTCTTTCCGATGGTGTAACTGTTTATTTCGTACAATTATTCGAAGCCATGCTATTGAGAAATGAGTGCGAAAAATCACCCCAAAAGACACAAAATATTAAATAAAAAAATTCTGGATTAAATTTCAAAATTCCGGCTTCGAGGTGCATTCAGTCACCATTACGACTACGTGTATGCCAAATTTCATGGCTGTAAGTGCGATAGATTCGTCTGGACATCGCAGACAAACACACACACACACGCACACAAACATTGCCTTTTATAAGTATAGATGAGCGAACACCAAAAAAAAATTCAGTTTGGCGAACATCCGTTTAATCTACATTTCAACTGCCTCCGGAAGAAGCTTTCCAAACTACATCTACATATTCCTATATTTATGTTGGCATTTTTAAAGACAGGATACGCAAATGGTGACAGTTTTACAGCAGCACGTACCCAACATAAGTAATCCTCCACCCCCACCAACAGGGGAGCAATTGCTGGCGAAATATTCCCGAAAACGAAAACTTCTAGAACGTGGGATATGACTGGTGTCCGGTTAGATATCCTTTTATCCTCGCTCCGCCCTCTCCCACCCCTGCATTCCTTTGCTACGGTTCAATAAAGGGCGAAATGGATTGCCCCGGGATGTGCAAGAGAAAAAAAATTAAAAGCGGGCTCCAAAGGTGAGAAATAAGGGTTGGGGTTGAAAGTGTCTGGAACTCTCCCTTTGGAAATCCATTTGGGGCTTTTGCAGGTGTCAGGCGAGTTGAAAAGCGTAAGCTGCGTTGATGCACGCTCGAGAGAGAAAGTCTTCGAAAAGGGGCGGATGTGAAGTGAAGAGGTAAAAGAAACTCGAGATTTAGGCAGAGTCATTGCTGGGTTGATAAAGAGAGAGTAGTTTTGTGATTGATTTGTTGGAGAAAGTGAGCATTAGAAAATTTAGTGTTTTGGAATCTGATTCTGCAATTTTTATTGTTCAAATAAAAATAAAAAAAACATACAAAACCGGAGAGTGTAGCCGACTCTACTACGTAAAAAATATCTTAAAATTTATAAAAAAAATATAAAATAAAAATAATAACTTTACATCTCCTTTATCCTACGTATCAAAAATCCTACGTATAAAAAATATCTTAATCTAAAACGTGATAAAAATATCTTTTTATCCTACGTTTTTAAGTAGAAAAAGATATTTTTCTACATGTTAAAAGATTATTACGTATAAAAAGATTATTACGTATTAAAGTATTATAATTATTACGTATTAAAGTTTTATACGTAAAAATCTACGCATTTAGTACGTATCTACGTAAAATCTACGCATTTATACGTATTTAGTTTAATACGAATTAAAATTACTACGTATAAAGTTTTATATATTACGTATTAAAGTATTATAAGATTATTACGTATTATAAAAGATTATTACGTATAAAAAGATATTTTTTACGTAGGGTAAAAAGATACGTTTTTACGTAGGATAAAAATATCTTTTTATCCTACGTATAAAAAATATCTTAAAATTTACAAAAAAAATACAAATTAAAATTAATAACTTTACATCTCCTTTGTTACGATAGAGGAGATACCGAATTAA
>BGPR01033970.1:0-16711 GCA_013235015.1 Araneus ventricosus
TCTTCATTTTCGAGAAAAATCGCAAAAATACTACTTCATTGTACATTGTCTGGGGGGGACCTTGACTGAGTTCCAGTCTCAACAACTGGACCGATTTTGCCAATTCATGTCACTTTGAAAGCATAGCTAACCAATCAGAATGCTCCACGTTTATCGTGCAAGTTTAAAATAGAATTTTTGATCAGTACGAGCCACCATCTGAAAATTCAAACTCATTTTTTAAAAGATATCAATTAAGATGCCGTATTGTTTTTTTTCCATTTTTAATAAATGTGTAAAAATATTTGTATGCATAATTTACAACGATACTTTTCATTGTTGCAATCCGATTCAAACCTCTTCCAATGTTTACACAAATAATATACAATTGCGTGTTTCAATTCCATTGTTGAAAGCTAAGGTAATGTCCTTAATGGATTTTACTTTTTTTGTTTCATCAATTTTTCTGTAAAATCTGTAAACAAAGCTCTATAAGGTAATAACTATATTTAAAAACATATTTAGTAAGCTCAATGATTATGGTTGCTGTGTTTCAATTCTTTCTATCAGCATGTTTTAATCCAGCTAGCATGCTGCAAGACGTAAAATGTGTCGAGCCATTTTCATACTGAAATCAAATGCGTATTTTGGATAAGGAATAAGAAAGGTGCCGACGACGTGAATTTAGATGTTAAATGACACATGAAGTTACTTGACTCCATTAGAGACGTTCATATAGACAATGAACAGAACAGATGCAAAGCTACTAAAAGAACACGGGTTAAGTGTCTCTCACAATTTGAAGTTTAAAATTACTTTTTAAAGGGAACCATGATTAGTACCAAATTACGCATATGAAATTCAGTTGAATTTATATTCCCGACGAATAAGCTAGTCGAAGAGGGCGGCCAGTATATAATACACCGAAACCTCCCTGCAATGGTCATCCACCGTTCCGAGGAAAATTGGCCTCTCTAAAAGGGTATTATGCTTGGGAGTGGGAGTACAAAATAATTATTTAAATAAGTCCTAATTCGTCATTTCTGATAAATCAAATTTTAAAAATCATTCAAAGAAAAAATATAATTTATCCGAAAATTTCTCTCTCTCTCTCATTTTTTTTTTAAATTGATAAAATTTGTTTCTGCTTGGGTCTTTCAGAGGTCACTTTTCCAATTTTTTTAATTGTAAAAATATATCCCTAATTGTTTCATCGGTAGATGTTGAGGAAATGTGATGATATCGTCTATTTTTCCTAAAGTTGTTGAGCTGATAATTTTATTCACTGGTGGCAGCGACCATATTAACAGATTTTTTGCCAGAGTTCGAATCGGCGCCTGAAAGGCACAAATGAACTTTTTAATGCCCAAACCCGTTAGAGTCCGAAATTCACTTCTCTCTTCACATTGGGAAAGGAATGATTAATTTCTATCTGATTTCCGGTGTTGTTTTTGAGTGTATGAATTTCTTTTTCTTTCTTTCCTCCCTTTTCTCTTAATAAAATATGTACGGTCGGAGAGACGAAAGGGAATGTATTTTATTGAAGTTGAACGCGCGACAAACCCGACTGCTCAGAGGGGTTTGAGTGGCCGTTAATAGTGGTTATGTTAACATTGTGTCTATGGGTCGAAAAATTCCGCGCCGAACAAAAATGACCATTGAGAGGAATGACTACTATGTATTGCCACATTCCTTTGCAATACAGATACTTTACCCTAGTAGCACAGTTGGTTGGCCCAATTTGGAAAATGGTCGGCATTGATGGCAAACGGTGGGTAGTTTTGCCAACAATTAGCCAACGAAACTCCAACCTCAGCTTATGTGGTTGGCAACACAACATTGGCCCAAAATTGTTTTCACGTTGGGATAAATAACAATGATAAATGAAAACTCTGGGTAGTTTAGCCAACAAACCCCAACCATCAGCTTATGTGGTTGGTAGAAACAACATTGGTCCAGTATTGTTTTCTTGTTGGGATAAATAACGGTGAAAATGAAAATTTTTGCAGAAGAATACCTATCAAAATGTGTTTATACGCAGTTTTTGATGCAAAAAGAATAATTTTAATAATGTGGTCTTTATTTTTGAAAAGAAAATATTAGTTTTTTTGCATTATCAAAAGCACATAAGCATAAATTCTTGTTAAAAGTATGAAAAGTTATGCATAATTTTTGCTTGCTTTTGTCGGGTCGAGTTTCATGGCGGCGATAAGCGTAGAATGCAACCGTACCGTTAAAAAAAGCGCGCAGTCATTCTCGTTACTCGCACGCGTTGGAAGTTCCTCTGGTAAGTTCAGTTATTCATTTCTATACTATTTTTAATTAAATTTCGTGATTTAAACTTATTTTTTAAATTACTTCAAATAATTTGCCAAACTAAAATTATGGATTTGCTATTATAATTTCTTTTCTGATTGTTGAAGAACCGCCACGGCGTAATCGAAAATAAATCTTATTTATTCGATAATATTTTAAGGCATCTGCCTATATTTGAAGCAAATGTTTTGGAAAAAGTTTTTCGCTATTGTGCAATGGAAATTTGAAAAATTAATTGTTCGTTTCGATAACTTGTGAAATTTAACCAAAACGGCTAACACTACTGTAATCCTACACAGCTGTGAACTAAAAAGTATTTCACACATATGAAAATTTTAGTTCATTTACACAGTCCATAGCATTTAAATGTACACAATAAATTTATTGCAAATCAAACATCATGGACTAGCTATTCGAAATATGTAGGAAACTATAAATTTTCCAAACTTTTTAATTTAATTAAATTAAGTGTAAGTTTAAAGCTAAACGAGTTGAAGAGTTAAATACAATATTTAATGTGAGAAGTTAAAATAATTTTGTTTAGAAGTTGTATTCTATTGAACTGTTGATATTTTAAATAGTCACTTAAGACATTTTATTTCCTACATATCTAATTATTTATGCAATATTAATATAGCTATATCATAAAAAGCATAATTTTGTCTTTAAACCACACACAAAAAAAAAACACAATTTTGCTTAAGGTAGTCAAAAAGTAATGTTTTGAATGTAAGTGGATAACTTAATTAAATTTGAAATCTAGTTTTTTTAGTTCAAATAATGTGACCTTCTTGTAAAATATATTCCGTCTCCCAGCTAAGTCCAAAAGAAATGAGTTATATAGATTTGTTATAACATTTTTTAAATTTACTGTAGTTAATGAAATCTAGTTGAAATATTGTGACATATATTTTTATGAAAAATGGTCCGACTCCCATCCAAGTCGGAAAGAAAGTTAAATGTTGCAGAGATATGTATGAAAATAAATTTATTTTAAAATAGACATTAACAACATGATTTATTTATTTTCAGTGTGTTAAAATTGGATTAGATAAATGCACAAAATTTAAAATATTTACTTGTCAACTGAATTGGTGCTAATTAATGATATGAGGTTGTTCCTAGAATAAAATAGTATTTTTTCAATAGTAATTTCTAATGGAAGTATATTTATTTTTAGACTCTTAATCATGTTTCACGTAGTAGAATTTATAAAAACTCTGGAGGTGTTTTAGGGATTGTAAGAGAAGAGTGGCTTACTCCAAGAAAAAAAGAGTGTTTTTGGCCACCATTCAAACATGCAGATAAATTCAACAAATGTTTGACAAGTGGCCAAGATATCACAGATGATTGGACATTATTTCCTATAGACAGAATTTTCTATATCACTGGTCAGTAGACTTTTCATACATGTATTCTCATTTGTAGAATTTTCTTAATCATGGATTCATTTTTTTGTCTAAATAATTCAATATAAAATAAAGGTAACAAATTAGTATTGTAATCTTTTGCCAATTTTTTAGCATCGCCTTCAAAAAAAAAATTTAAAATATTAAATAATAGTCTTGGACGGTTTTAGACTATTTTGGACAGCATGGTTAAACCATGTATTTTATCATGGTTTCTACCATTTCGTCCAAAACCTTGCCAACCCTAATTGCAAGTGCGTGTAATAAGCACTCATGGAGTAAAAGAAAAATTATTGTAGAAGTGTATTTTAAGTTAAAACTATTGAGATTTATAAAAAATGAGAATCAAGGCTACCGAGCAAAAAGTTTCTATTTCAAAAAACCTTTTTTAAAACTAGTCACTTTTGTTTTGGCCTTGAATATCTTTACCAATTTATACTGTTGTTAAATATGCAGTTTTAAATCGTAAATCCATTTTTTCAGGTGATGTTCTAAAAGCCAGAGAGAAATTGAAAGCTGTGGAATCTGAATCTGAATTAATTACGGCAGAAGAGGAATATCCCCTGAAAAGAAAAAGGAAACTGTGCAAAAGGTTCAACTTCAACAGCGATGAAGAGTCTAGTGACGATAACATCAATCCCACTTCCAAGAATGTTTGTAGGCTGAAAGTTCCAAAACTATCTGATGATCTTATACCTCCAGTTTACTAAGGTAATTCTTTAAGCCCGGAGTTGAGGGGTTAAGTATTTTATACTTTCATATACTCTTTTTAAAAAATGAGTTTTAAATATTTGATTATGAAAATTTTCAGTTATTATATTCTAAGTGTTTATATAATTATAAACGAAGGAAAAACAGTTCATTTACTAAAGTAAAAGTTAGTTTTGAAGTGTCATATAAAAGAATGCATTTTTAGTCTAAATCTAATCATACAGAGTTTTTTTGTTCTCGGGTTTATATCTATAGCTTTGAATTATATTATGTAATTTGAGTTCCTTTTGTCATATATTAATGAATCATTTTCTTTCTAAGAAGAATCATCAGAAGTGACGTTTCCGTTAGAGGCTGCACTCCACACAGGGGAACACCCCAGTTTCACTACCATTCGGATTATTGAGTAAGGCTTCACACCACACTGTGAGCACCCCAGTTGCAAGACCATTGGGATTATTGAGCAAAGCTTCTTACCAAGAATCAGATGGTAGGACAACAAAGAATTCATGTCAATCCTTCATACTGTTATTTCGTAAATGTGTACAAGATTAATGATTATTTTAATTAGCTTCATGTTGCTTACTTAAAAATTTTTAAGTTTCATTTATTCCCTTCCCCCTTAAATTATTAACTTAATGACTTAAGCCTAGCTTGTATTTTTTTCAGCATTTAACAACATTGCAAGAGCATTAGCCAAAATAGATAGAAGGTTAACTGAAATTGAGAGAAATCAAAAAGAAATTTTGGATAAACTGAGCCCAAACCATTCGACTGCGTTTGTTGAACTGCCATCTGAAATAAAGCTTCCCTGCGAGTCTTTAGAAGTTGTCAACAAGCTTGAAGAATGGGTAACGAATGAAGACAATGTAAAGGCTTTGGTATGTAATGACCAATGTGTCAAATTTTAGTACTAATAAAATGTTTTCATGGATCTTTTTTATTTTATGGTGTTGAAATTTTTTTTTATTCTTCTTCCGTGATACTATTTGAATGAAAATTGGAGTTTTAAGATAACTTAAAATAGTGTGTTTAGGTATTTTCAAGGCCCATATCAATTAAAAACAAAAATGTAATAACCAAAAATGAAATTCAAATGTAAAATTTATGTAAGTGTCTTTAAGATATTTAAGCAATTAAATCTGTATTGGCAATATCTCATTAACATGTGATCTTATACAATGAATAAAGCATTTTCATTTTTTTATATATTGCAGATTGTAAATTTAAGTATTCTTGGAGGAAAGAAAACGCCAAATACTGTCAGAAGAATTTTGGAAAAATTATTTACAAATAAAGTCGCTGTTTCCTACAACGGGACTGGAAAATACAAAAAATTTGCCCTAAAAGATTTAACAATTACAAAGATTATTCCAGGTTAGTATAGTTAAAGTTGCATATTGGAGCTTAGAAGGTGGTGGGAAAACTACTTTTCTGTCATTGCATTTATCAGACACTGGGTACATGGTTTCTCCCTGCCTCTCAATGTATTGATAAGCTTTCATTTGGTTCTATATGCAAAATATTTGAGTTATTTTCATAACATTTTTTCAAGTGTTATAATACTTATATTGTATTTAAAGTATGTAAATTTTTGAATGCATATTAGTTAAATGTGTCGAAATTTATATTTGAGCATTATTTTTACATTCGTTTTAAAATAATTTTTAGTCTCCATTTTTGTATCGATATAGCCTACATAAATCTAAAGTATGTAACTCAAAATTCACAATATTTTTTTATTTGTATCTAAGCTGGTCTAAATTTTCAGTTTCAAATCGATGTATAATAAATTTTGAGGATAATTTGTTTTTCAAATACTAAAATATATATATATATATATATTGTAAATATAGATTTTGTTTTCTTTTTAAAGCTGAAACACTAAAATGTAAATGAATTTGTAAAATCACACTAAAGAAGTTATATTTTCAAATTACTTCTAGGCTTTGGTCTATGTACAAATGTAGTATTATTAAAATTCCAGGGAATATGGTTAAAATTTAGCTTTTTTTATTCTGTTATCGAAAAATGAAAGAAAACTAAATTATTTTATTTTGTTTTGTATATGTTAATATCACAGGACAAAGGCTTTAATTATGTGATGTTTATTTTAGAAACTATTCGTAGAAATAGGAATACAGCTAATGCCACTGACGACGAAATTTATGGGGTGATGACTAGTTGGTTTCGATTCTGCAAAGATCGAGATGGAGGGAGACATCTGAGAATGAAAAATAGTGACAAGAATATATAATTTTTTGGATGTTGTAATTTTATCTTAATAACAGCCTTTTCTGACAGTTAATCTTCTTGATGTGTGTATTTTTTTTATAAAATAAGAATTCTTTCTTTTCTCCCTTGAAAAAGGGTTGGAACCAAGAATAACACTGCGCTGCAAAAAAAAAAAATTTTTTTTCAAGCCCCGACACCATTCCTGCAAATTCTTATGTAAAATGACCCACTGAATCCGAATATGACCCCCATTTTGCCCCATCACCCACCGTTTTCTCGGGACGCCCCCCCCCCCATTTTTATCACTGTCCGGTAATTTTATGGCCATGAATTTTGATTTGGAGGGGGAAAACAGCTATTTTAACCGTTAAATATCTTCTGAGGAGCTACAGAGGTGAAAAGTTCTAAAATATGAACATTTGTAGCAAGGGGGGGGGGATTTGGGAGGGATTTGTCGCCTTAAATTTTAAAAAAATCAATAAAAATTACCGGTTTTTCTGGTTTATTTTCGCAATTTTTTCACTTATTTTCTACATATTCCAGCTTCCAGCCACCCCTTTTCCTCACCCAAACACCCCACATAATAAAAATATATTGCAACAATTTTGGCTGAAAACGGGTAAGGGGGAGAGGTCCCAAAGCCCTCACAAGAAAGTTTGGAAGATTCACTGTACAACGTTGCCGCTCTTTATTTTTATCACTGTTATGTAATTTTATGGCCATGAATTTGATTTGGAGGGGGGAAAGGATTATTTTAACACAAAAAATAAAAATATAATATATAATAAATAATAATAATAATAGATAATATAATATAAAATATAATAAATGTAATTTATAATATAGTACGTTGAATCTTTAAAAAGTTGTCTAATCTGGGGGCCCACGAAAATTCCTTCCTTGATTTTAGACTCACTAAGACGAGGAAATTTAGTTTTCAAAAAGTTAAATCCATCATCTGTCTTATCCATTGCTTTCACAAACTGTTTGCTTAATCCGAGTTTGATGTGCAAAAGCGACAACGTTGTACAGTGAAACTTCCAAACTTTATTTTTATACATTAATTTTATTTATTATATATTATATTTTTATTTTTAAATTTAAGTGTTAAAATAATCCTTTCCCCCCTCCAAATCAAATTCATAGCCGTAAAATTACATAAGAGTGATAAAAATAAAGAGCGGCAACGTTGTACAGTGAATCTTCCAAACTTTCTTGTGAGGGCTTCGGGATCTCTCCCCCTTACCCGTTTTCAACCAAAATTGTTGCAGTATATTTTTATTATGTGGGGTGTTTGGGTGAGGAAAAGGGGTGGCTGGAAGCTGGAATATATAGAAAATAAGTGAAAAAAATTGCGAAAACAAACCAGAAAAACCTGTCATTTTTATTGATTTTTTTTAAATTTAAGGGGGGAAATCCCTCCCAAATCCCCCCCCTTGTTACAAATGTTCATATTTTAGAACTTTTCACCTCTGTAGCCCCTCAGAAGACATTTAACGGTTAAAATAATCGTTTTCCCCCTCCAAATCAAATTAATGGCCATAAAATTACAGGACAGTGATAAAAATAGGGGGGCGTCCTGAGGAAACAGGTGATAAGCAAATGGGGGTCATATTCGGATTCAGGGGGTCATTTTACATAAGAATTTGCAGGAATGGTGTTGGGGCCGATTTTCATGCAGCGCAGTGTAATCAAAGAGAATGTTATAGTAGTCAGTCAAAAAGAACAAAATATCGAGAAATTGCTGAGAAAGCAAATGTCATAAAACAGCAATTACTAGATATGGGTAAAATGGATTCTTTTGATTCAGATACTGTAAACCTTAGACAAGAGACTCAAAGTAAAATTCAAGATCCGAATACACCCAATGCTACATTAGATAATCCAAAATTTTCAACCAGTGCTTCATTTTCTTTCAATACTGATAATAGTAGCAGTAGTGATAGCAATCTTTCTAGTGATTCTGACTGTGAAGTAATTGCCCCTAACTTAACTGATCATTTACATTTGTGGTCTCAAAAACACAATATTAGCCATGCAGCAATTACTGATTTATTGCATATTTTAAAACCTTATCATTCTTCTTTGCCACTTGATTCACGGACTTTGTTGCATACCCCAAGAACTCTTGATGTCGTGTTATGTAATGAGGGTTCCTTTGTATATTTTGGGCTAGAACGGAATTTGGTAAAGAGAGCTTCATATGGTTTAACATCATCATATAGGTCTAATGAATTTTTCACATAATAATTTTTTGTCTGTTTCCGTTAATGTTAATGGATTGCCTATACACACAAGCAGCACTAAATCATTTTGGCCGCTACTATGTGTTGTGGACCAAGCAATTAACAAAAATCCCATTGTTGTAGCCTTATATTAAGGCAATTCAAAGCCAGCTAATGCTAATAACTTTTTACATCCCATTATTGAGGAATGCAAAAATTTGGAAACAAATGAAATCATGCTAAATGGTGTAAACTATGTATTTCGAGTGAGTTGCATTATAGCTGATTCCCATGCTAGATCCTTTATTAAATTTATTGTTGGTCATAACTCTCTTCATGGTTGTGAAAAATGTACCCAAGATAGTATATATCTAATGTAGGACCACATGGCAATATAAGAAAAAATCTACTGTTAGAATCGATGCTCTCTTTAAAGAATTGGTTTATGAAGACCACCAACGCACAAAAAGTGTTCTTTCAGAGCTTAATGTGGGCTTAGTGACACAGGTACCTCTAGACTATATGCATTTGGTATGTCTTGGAGTTGTGAAAAGGCTAGTTCGTGTGTGGGTTGAAAGAGGACAAAAAAAATGTAAACTTAATGCTCATTGTATTGGAAACATCCGAAGGAATTTTCTAGACGGCCTCGTCCAATCCAAATGTTTAAATTTTGGAAAGCCACAGAGTGCAGGTCATTTATCCTATATTTGGGACCAGTTGTTTTGTGTAATATAATTCCAAAGGAATTGTATACTCATTTTATGCTTCTCCATTGTGCTATTTACATATTGGCTAGTGACTTTTGGAAAATGGAAGTTTTGAGAAATTATGCAAATGAGCTTCTGCATTGTTTTGTTGAAAATATCCCTATGTGTTACAGTAAGGAATTGCTTGTGTACAATTTTCATAATCTTTTGCACTTAGTTAGTGATGTAGAAAATTTTGGTTGTTTGGACAATTTGTCAGCTTTTCCATTTGAGAATTTTATGAGTAACACAATAAAACGTATGGTCCGTGCACCAAACAATCCCCTGCAGCAAGTAGCTAAAAGGCTTGAAGAAAAAATTTTTTGCGGAGACTTGCCTTCTAAATCCAAAAATATAGTTACTAAAAAGAATGGAAAAATCACATCCATACGACTGCCCAAAAATAATTGTGTTGTCAGTTTAACATTAGCAGATTCTTGTTTTTTGACTAAAAGTGATGATATTGTGATTGTCAAATCTATTGAAGATGTAGGCACTTCAAATTGCTTTAAGCTGTGTTGTGATTTTTTTTGTACAAAGATGATTTTTATATGGTACCTTTAGAAAGTAGTAGGCTAGGAATTTATAAACTTCATTCTCTTCAATCTAGTAAAGTTATTTTATCCACTGACATATGTAGGAAATGCCTCCTTTTACTAGATTTTAATACAGAAAACAAAGAATCATTTATTTGCTTTCCTTATTGCAATATGGATATTTTTCATTGATTTACCATGTAACTTTTTAAAGTTCTTATACTTTTCATTGTGCTTGCATATGTCAGTGCCAGATCTAGATGTTTTAAATGTGAAAATGTTTACAATAGTTTTGTGGTGCCATTTTATTTCTTTTCAAATTTTAGATAAATTGTTATGTTAATTTGCTGATAAATAAAATATATATATGTATTTAATTGTTTGTAATTTTATTTCTAACTTTTCTTAAATCAAGGCTGCTTTTATATATAAAAAAGTGCTTTTACACGTCTTGCAGTTTGCTGGGCATAATTAAAATTTATTTTTAAATTCATGATACGATTATGTTTATAGGTGTCTCTTTAGTATCTACATTTTAATATATATGTCCCAAACATGAAGTATGAATTTTAAATTATTGAATTTGTTCTCGAAGTATTGAGTTTTTAAAGCTTTTGCAAATGAACATTTTTTCAATAAATATTTTGTATACGTCGAAGTAAAATGTGTTTAACTATTTTATTTCTAAAATAAAACGAAATCTGTTAAAGTTGACAAATGACATTTCTTTTTTTCACATAGCTTTTCTTCTGTAACACTTTAGATTCTAATTTATATACTATGAAAAAAGTATTCATTAGGGAAAATTATGATTCTTGTTTAACAGTTGAGATGGTCTATAGTACTGATTATCCAAATCAGTCGTGACTGAGGGGACAACATGATTCAATTAAGTGAAGGTGTGGGTTTCCACAGAAACAGTTAAAACTTTATGATGCAAAGATTGAAGAGGCGGAATACTGCCGCAGGGATACCTAAACTATTAAACTATCCCTTGTAGTTTAGGTATATCTTTGTAGAGGTATTCCAATTCTTGTAGTGGAACACTTACCTCAAGGTTGGTTATCGCCTGATAAAGATTATTAAAGAGATGCACACTAGAAGTAATGATTTAGCATGTGGTTAAGAGTTTTGTAAACGCTGAAAACACCGGGGGGTTTTTTGGGGGGGGGGAGGAGAGAATTTTGAAATTTGTTCATATTTTATATTTGGAACATTTCTATTTCTGTAAATAATCCAATCTGGATAATTGTGCATACTGTCGCATATTATAAATTTGAAATTTAAACAAAGTTACTATAAATATCTGAATACAATTTCAAACTTCATTTTGAAGTTGTTTTCACTTTCATCATTTTAAAGTATGTAATTTGAAATGTTTTTTTTTAAATGCTCTATGCTACATTAAAGTGATAACAGCACTGTTTAATACAAAACGTTATGTAGAACTGATGGAATTTCATATTTTAGTCGTCTAATGATAATTTTAGTTTACAGATTACGTGTTAAGGCATGTTGATGTTTCCTGATAATGTAAAGTGATCAGATTATTTTTGATTGAATTTGTTTTTAAATAACGCTAATAAAAAATATTAATGCAGATTATATTTCCATCCTCTAAACACCAAAACTGCATAGTGTTTATTTAACTTCTACAAGTTATCCACAAAAATATAGTATTCATATATATTTGTATACATGCATAATTTCATAAAAAAAGGAAAAGTAATCTTCCAGTAAGCAGTTTATTAGTTATGTAAATATTGTCAAAATTGTTGCTTCCCACCAAAGTTTCCAAAATTCCCGCATTTTAAAATTCCAGTTTTTTTCCAATGTAGGTGTATATAGATCTAAAAAATAACAAAACTTTGGTTGGGCCATCGTAGGTTCATATAGGAAAACTTGGCTGGGCCATCGTAGGTTCATATAGGAAAACTTAGTTGGGCCATAGTAGGTTCGTATAAGAAAACTTGGTTGGGCCATCGTAGGTTCATATAGAAAACTTGGTTGGCCTAACAGTTAGCAACTCAGTTGGGCCAACGTTGGGGAATGGTTGGTTGGGTAACCGTAAGAAAGAGTGCCAATCCGTATCGTTGGCCAACCGTGGATGGCAACGTTGGGCCAACTGTATGCCAACGACTTGTGCTACTAGGGTAGTTTTTCCTAATAATTACGCCGAAAAGTGATCCAAGCAGTCGATGGAAAAAACAAAAGATACAAATTTTCATCCATCTTGTTGATGTCTTAACCGACCAACCGCAAACAGTCGGCAAAATGCTGCATTTGATTCACTTGTCGCCTTGTCGGTTATTCTGTGAAATATGGTGCGAACTACAGGCCGAATGGACGACAACTGAAAAGGTTGTCGGTCATTCTGTTGACTTAACCGTTAATCAGTCCTCAAATTCGAACACAAATCGCTATCTTGACCGTTTACTACATAATACCTTTAAGATGGGAATAAAATTATTAGATTCCTTGATACCCTGCTCTCAACATTTCCCGAAATCGCAAAGATTTTTGCCAACGGAAGTCTTAATTTCTTGTCGACGGGGGGGGGGGCAATTGCCCCAACCCCCCGCTGGCCCCTCCCCTGACTTACCTGTTCATATATTTGAAATTGCGGCATGCCAAGTCCGTTGGTCCTGTTCTTTGACCTGTCGATCATAAATAAATATCAAAAATAGTAAAAAAATGGTAAATCAATAAATAATATAAAAATGGTGGAAAAAATCAAATATTTCAGAATTGCAGTACATATTATGTCATGAAAGGTACGAGTGTAACGACAAATGACATTGAATGTCTGCTTGCTTACAAGATTGTCGCCGGATTTATTAAATTTCACTGGGTACACAAAACAGCTTCTTAACTCTTCTTATGTTGTGACATAGACAGTGGCGAATCCAGGGGGGGGGGGCTATGGAGCTGCAGCCCCTCCCAGAGCTAAACCAGAATTCTTTATTTTATTTAAAATCACTACAGCTGTTTGTTCTTAATTCCCCTTTCTTTAACAAAAATTTAAAAAGAATGACAACATTGCTTTCTGGCTTGACAGGCTCGAAAATTTTCCTACTTTTCTAGTCATTCCACTCGTACTCGTAGCGTTGAAAACATTTTTGGCTGCTTATTTCACTGAATTTTTTTTATTAAATTATCGAAAGTATTGTAGTGTTCTTTATGATTCTTATCAACAGGTGAGTAAAGTCTGTAAACTTAAAGTGTTTTGGTTTCCATAAACCATGAGGTTTGACATTCGTCATTATGATCCAAAATTTTTAGGACCTCAGCCCCTCCCAGACCCAAATCCTGGATTCGCCACTGGACATAGATGAACATTGCTTGGCAAATTTTATGAAAGTCTGCAGTCCTTAGTCTTCTTCCTTCCACGTAACTTTCTTAGTCGTCTGCCTGTCGTCTTCAGCCTCTCCTTCTTCCTCCGTGTCATCTTTGTCCTTTTTCAATTCATATTCCATTATGCTATTATGAGATAGTGCGACGGGAATAGAATTGCCTACATCCATTGAAGCCTGCACCACCTGTTCACTAACCCATTATATATTGTTTTGTGTTTGGAGAGCGGTGAGGCGCGCCACTTGACTATGAATTGCTTTGAATTGAATTCCCCCAAGTACTCTTAAACCCATAATCCGTCCTCTTAATAATTAACTCTGTCTCTTATAGGACATACATTTTCGATTAAAAGCGCTATGCCTCACCCCCCCCCGCCGGGGCGGGGGCGGTTGTTAGGGGCCCACACACAGTTTTTACATCTTTTTTCGATAAGAGTGAACCTCCTTGTACAGCTGTGAACAATTACCATAGGTAGGCCTTTCTCTATAGGGCAATCTTTAGCCGTATGGCCAAATGGCGCACATATTCGATATTGTTTGATTCCAATAAATTCTGTAAACTGGAACCTACTACATTCGAAGTAGAGTCCGCTTTTGTCCCACAATTGTTTAAAAATCACCGGTTCCACCGTGACAACACAGTATTTCTTGTCTCTTACCTTAGTCCGTATTGGAAAATCCACCTTATAGTCCAGGCAATGAAGGAAAAATAGAAAAAAAAATGGTGTAGTTTTGAAACTTGGCACAATTGTAGGGATTAGTGCCCTAAACAATATACTAAAAGTTCCCGACCGTGGGGGTTACGCGGGGGTACAGGGGTTTAAAGGGGGGCTTTTTCAGTTTTTCTTAAATATCTCGAAAACTATGGGTTCTAGAGAAAACTTCTCATTACAAAAATAAACTACATTAAATTCCCTACAAACACAGTCCTACATCTTTATTTTAGCATCAATAGTTTAAAATATATGGGGAGTTGAAAAAGTGAATATTTATGAAATTCCTTATTGTAATGGTAAAATCAATAAAAAATGCCGAAGTAGCAACCTTCAGAAGCACCTCATGCCTATATAATAATTTTATAAAGGTAGAATTGTATGTGTATAGTGGTAGTATTGTATTGTTGAGAATAGTGGTGGTGTCGGGCGGGGGGGGGCACAAATATATTTGATGAACAGTCGTGATCCCTTCCTCCCCTCAACCCGTTTCTCTCCACAAGATCAATTCTAGTCGAGTCAACGAAGGAAAAATAGAAAAAATAAATGGTGTAGTTTTGAAATTTGGCACAGTTGTAGGGAATAGTGCCCTAAACAACAAACTAAAAGTCCCCGACCGTGGGGGTTACGCGAGGGGTACAGGAGGGTTTAAAGGAGGCGTTTTCAGTTTTTCTTAAATATCTCGAAAACTATGGGTTCTAGCGAAAATTACTCCATTAAATTTCCTACAAAAATAGACCTTCATTTTTTTCTTAGGATGAATGACTTAAAATATAGAGAGATAATTACAATAAGTGGTTGAAAAAGCTAGCTTTATTTTTAAGAAAGAAAGTTTTTATTTCAAATTGGCTATTATCTATTATAACATTAGATCTATAACATTATATATATATATAAAATATAGTTTTTTTACTTGTTGACATATAAATGCTTAAACTTGATTTTCAAGGTATCTTTAGTATTCTCTATTTTTTAGATTTTATTTAAAATTGATGTATTGTTCAAATAATGACTTTTTAGCCTAGGATTTGATTCTTGATATGTTTTGTTTACTTTATTTCTGTATGATTATATACAAGTTATATTTGGATTTATATTATATATATATATATATAATATATGCGTAAACACTTTTGACACTTGTTCGTAATTAAATTTCATTCGATTCTTCTACTTCTCGATCAAGTTCGAACTCCTCTTCTTCTAGAGGTGCACCATTAGTAGAGATACCATGACATGGTGCCACAAACAGAAGTGCATTGCATGCCAGCTTTCCGGCATCCACATCTTCCACCACACCCAGTTGTACATCGACAAAATATGGAGTTAAGAATTGTGGAGTTAAGAATTATAAATTCGCCAGCATTTTATACTAATGATTTTTCCGACAGCAATAGCATGTGTATACTGGGTCTTAGTGTTTATATGTTGACTAGGTGTTGAAAAACAGATGTTGTGAATGTGGAATGTTGCGAGCTTCTATGTTAAACTCATTATTTTTATGTATATTTAGATTATACTGTCTTAATATACTCATTTGGAGCGTTTACAGAACCAAACGACTGATTAGAAATGATCTTGTGGAGGGGAACGGATGCGAGGGGAGGAAGTGATGACGACTGTTCATCAAATATATTTGTCTCCCCCCGCACCGACACCACCACTACTCTCAACACATACAATTCTCGATGTACTTCGTTCAGTTGCATTGCTGGGGGGGCCTTTTCAGTTTTCTTAATATCTCTCTAAGCCTATGGGTTCTAGAAAAACTACTCATTACAAAAAACAACTACATTCAAATTTCCTACAAGACACAGTCCTACATCTTACTTTGTAGCACAAAGTTTAAATGATATGGGGAGTTTGAAAAGGAGAGTATTTATGTCCTCCTTATTGCATAATAGAAATCAATAAAAATGCCGAAGTAACAACAACTTCAGAAGCCCTCATGCTATATAATAATTTTATAAAGGTAGATATTGTGAACGTATAGTAGTGTGTACAATTGTTGACAATAGTGCTGTGTGTCGGGGGGGGGGGGCACAAATATATTTGATGAAAAGTCGTGATCCCTTTCTCCCCCAATCGTTTGTCTCCCATCAAAGATCCAATCCTAGTCAAGAGTCACGGGAAAAATAGAAAACAAATGGTGTGTAGTTTGAAATTTGCGGCACTAGTTGGGAATAGCACCTAAACAAGCATATAAAAGTCCCCCGACCTTAGAGGTGTTGCGGTGGAGGGGTTTAAAGGAGGCGTTTTCTTTTCTTAAATATCTCGAAAACTGGGTTCACAGAAAAATGTAATTACAAAAATAAACTACATTAATTCCTGCAAAAAAAAAGTCCTATATCTTTATTTTTTAGCATCAATAGTTTAAAAATATGGGGGTTGAAAAGTGAATATTTGTAAATTTCTTGTAATGGTAAAATCAATAAAATCCCGATAACAACCTTTAAGTACCTCATTACTATGTAATAATTTTATAAAG